>CAUYLG010050856.1:0-33431 GCA_963573385.1 Cacajao melanocephalus | reverse complement strand
GTTCAAGCAATTCTCCTGCCTCAGCCTCCCAAGTAGCTGGGACTACAGGCATGCGCCACCACGCCCAGCTAATTTTTTTTGTATTTTTAGTAGAGACGGGGTTTCACCATGTTGGCCAGGATGGTCTCGATCTCTTGACCTTGTGATGCACCCGCCTCAGCCTCCCAAAGTGCTGGGATTACAGGCGTGAGCCACTGCGCCTGGCCTAGAATTACATTTTTAAACTTTATGCCACCATTCCTAAAGGCCTGATGGAGGTGGACTGTGCAAAACTGGAGTTAATAATGAATGCAGCCATACTACCTGGTGGTAAAAATCCCCACAAGTTCTGCACCTTTGCTATCTTATCCGATTTGAATTGGAGTGAACTAAGACGGAGGCATTTACTAGACTAGTATTGCTGCCTGCAATCTAGACCAACACAGAGGCAATCCTAATGTCCCTTCCAAAGGTAAAATCTTTGGACATTAATGGAGAGAAGGAGGAATAGTAGTTGAGGGTAAATAAATAAATGGCTTATGAATCGAGGGAAACCCAATATTACATTAACATCTCAAAAGAGGCTCAGAGCAAGAGGTGATATTGTCTCTGGTCAATTATCCCAAATGTTAGAAAGGGTGATACATATTTGTTGAGATCCCTCCTGCTTTTGGAACCTGACAAGATCGAATGGAAGCCTGCAAATCTGAATGACATCACCCTGGGAGACATTCATACACTATGATGGATTGGACTATTAATGATTGAATGGGATTTTAGTAAAGTGGCAGTATCTTTTTTGTGAGGGCAGGGGACAGGGTCTTGCTCTGTCAACCAGGCTGGAGTGCAGTGGCGTGATCATGGCTTACTGTAGCCTCGACCTCCCAGGCTCAAGCGATCCTCCCACCTCAACCTCCTAAGTAGCTGGGACTGCAGGTGGGCACCACCTTGCTCAGCTAATTATGGCAGTATCTTTTGAGTTGTATGTCCTTTTTTTTTTTTGAGACAAGATCTTACTTTGTTGCCCTGGTTGTAGTACAGTGGCACCATCTCGGCTCAGTACAGCCTCCACCTCCCGGCTCAAGTGATTCTCCTGCCTCAGCCTCCTGAGTTGCTGGGATTAAAGGCCCATGCCACCATGCCTGGCCAATTTTTGTATTTTTAGTAGAGATGGGGTTTCACCATGTTGGCCAGGCTGGTCTCAAACTCCTGACCTCAGGTGATCTACCTGCCTCAGCCTCCCAAAGTGCTGGGATTACAGGCATGGGCCACCACACCTGGCCAAAACTCGCGTATTTAACGTCTGCCACCAGGTCCCTCCTGCAACATGTGGGAATTATGGGAGCTACAAGATGAGATTTGGGTGGGGACACAGAGCCAAACCATATTATCTGGCTAATTTTTTTTTTTTTTTTTTTTTTTTGTAGACACAGGGTCTCGCTTTTTTTTCCCAGGCTGATCTCAAACTCCTGGCATCAAGCAGTCCTCCCACCTTGGCCTCCCAAAGTGCTGGGATTACAAGTGTGAGCCACCATGCCCAGTCTTACATTTTTCATACAAGATTGGTGCATAGGTACAGCTATTTGATTGGTTTTAGGCAGTGTTTCTTTTTGGGAAGTGTGCATTTAACATTTTTTACAGAGGGTATGATAGTCATGGGTTTTCTGTTATCTGGTATAAGCAAAGCAGGACAACGAAGGGGAAGTTAATTGACAAAAAGGGCCATTCATTAAGAAGGCGGGTGGTTTTTATCCCTGATATCATGTAATTCTTTCTAGTCATTGTACAGAATAAGACAAATAAGAAAGCGAGTTAATCTATAATCTGAGAAACAGAAGTAGTAACCATATGTGATTCAGATCACAGTCAGATCTCTCTCAAAGCTTAAGGTGTTTGTGGGGTTCCAACAAGGTTTACGTTTTATTTATTTTCACACTTCTTTGATCAACAGGGCAGCCTTCCAAGATGTTGTCCACTCACCTTGGATCTGCCATCCACAAACCGAGCTGTTTGCTGGCCTGTTGAGAGTTGTTATGGGGTACTGTAGAAGCCAGCAGCTCCTCACGCAAATTGGTCCTTGCAGAAAAGAGGCTCCCTTCTTGTATCTCCTCCTGGTACTCTCCAGGTAGCATGCTCCTTATACCCCATTTCCATTTTATTATGGAACTCTTCTGGACATTGTTGTCCCCATTTGAGTGTTTCTGTGGCATCACCTGAGGCATGGGTATTTCAGGTGTCAGGATCATTTTATGTCCTTCAGTCACAGGGGTAGCTTCAGTTAATGTCCCATAACAAGTTAGTGAGTGCCCCTCAAGTGGAAATTGTCTAGTCCGAAATCTCAGTAGTCAGTAGTCTTTGCTGGCAAGTGCTCACAGGCTTTTTTTTTCTTCTTTTTTGAGACAATCTTGCTCTGTTACCCAGGCTGGTGTTCAGTGGTGCCATCTCTGGTCACTGCAACCTCTGCCTCCGGGGTTCAAGCAATTCTCCTGCCTCAGCTTCCTGAGTAGCTGGGATTACAGGTGCCCACCACCACACCCGGCTAATTTTTGAATTTTTAGTAAAGATGGGGTTTCACCATGTTGGCCAGGCTGGTTTCGAACCCCTAACCTCAAATGATCCTCCTGCCTTGTCCTCCCAAATTGGTGGGATTACAGGTGTGAGCCACCGCGCCTGGCCGCTCAAAGGCTTTTGTCATAGCCCCAGTAAACGCTCCACAGAGAGGTATTAAATGGAGAATTTGTCCCTATCAGCACTCCAGCTTCTACCCTACAGTGTGAGCTTGGGTTTCCATTTAGCATGTCCAACTAAAATTGCCAGAAGGGTGCATTTACATGCCTTCTGCTTTACAATTTTAGGTAGGGGGAACAACCCTATTGTTTACAATGCTGATTTCCATAAAACATTTAGGTAAAGGAGACACAGCCACTTTATGTAAAGGCTGTTTAGGCATTCCACTTTCAGAATCCTACTGACCAGTACATTTTTATGTCACGGGAACTTCTCTTCTCCACCCACTCCCCAGACCATTTTATTCTCTTTTGAACAGTAAGTGTTTAGGTCCCCAGCCAGAGGCCACGCCCGGAAACTCTGGCCTGTCAATCTCACCTTGATTAACCAGTCTAACCGTCACCCCAGGCAATTCCAGGTGGGGTAAATCTTTACCTTCCTGCTTTTAAAATTACTCCACACTGGGGGAAATAGAGCAAACTGGTTTGGGGCCTTAATGTTGAAGACCAGCAGAGACTCTTTGGTCTACCCAACCTTCAATAGTGTTGTATTAAGACGTTTGTTTTGGCGGGTGTGGTGTCTCATGACTGTAATCTCAGCGCTTTGGGAGGCCAAGGCTGGCAGATCATCTGAAGTCAGGAGTTCAAGACCAGCCTGACCAACATGGTGAAACCCCACCTCTACTAAAAATACAAAAACTAGCTGGGCATGGTGGCAGGTGCCTTTAATCTCAGCTACTTAGGAAGCTGAGGCAGGAGAATTGCTTGAACCTAGGAGGTGGAGGTTCCAGTGAGCTGAGACTGTGCCACTGCACTCCAGCCTGGGCGACAGAGCGAGACTTCATCTCAGGGGGATAAAAAGATATGTGTTTTCACTGCATTAATTTCCTTTTTTAAAAGCTTATTCATTTCCATTTTATTCATCCCATGTCTTAATAACCATCTAAGGATTTCCATCCTGCTCAGATGAGTCTTGTGACTCTCTCCTTTCTTTTTCCTCTTAGTTTCACCCTCACCAGTGTTTTCTTCTTTCTTTCCCTCCCTCCCTCCCCTCCCTCTCTTCCTTCCTTCCTTCCTTCCTTCCTGGTGGGGTGACCTGTTTGTTTATTTACAACAGCATTTTAGGAAAAGGGTAAACACGGCTCTCTCCTTCGACAAACCCCTGCCTCAGTGCCCAAGGAGACAAGGCAGAGGCAGCCCCTGCCCAGCCCATGGCTCTGTAGAGCCCTGTACCCTCTGGGGGACAAGGTAGCTTTCCAGAGCTGTTATTTGCAAGGGACAGAAGGACTTTTCATCACCCACCACGTGGGTCAATTTTGGGGGATTCACCATGGCCAGATGGTGCCTCGACCCTCGCATGTCCAGGACCCAGCAATGGCATCTCCTCCCCAGGGCCTCTGAAATCCCGGAAAGAAAACCAAATGCGCTGAGTGAGGGTCTTGTGGTTCCATTCATAAGAGCCACGACACCGCTTCAGCCCTGGTGTGGGCTGCATAGGTGCAGCACTGGGCTGAGGAGGCGCCGGGACCCACTCTCCCCACCTGCCCCCTGCCCTTTCTACTTTGGCAAATGACAGCAAAACCCTGGAAGTTTCAAGAAAATGAAATAAACTTTAGGAGACCAAAAAAAACACGAAACAGCAGGCTGTGCCCAAAACCCTCTCTCAGCGTCCCCCTATCCTAGTCCTTCTGATGAGCTGCTGCTGGCAGCGCCCGTGTGGCCACAGTACAGGTTTTCCTAACAGAGCCACTGGCCCAGCTGAAGGCGACTCTCCCAAGCTCCCTTCACCACCCATTCTGGCTTCCACGCTGGGAAGTCAGGACAGGGTGCAGTCGGGGAGGCACCTAGTTGTTTACAGGAGAGAGTGACACCCAGGCAGCATCACCGAGGCCCCACGCACACTCTCCATGCTGGTCAGTGCAGGGACAGACCCCTGCCGAGAGGACACAACAGCACAGCCCATGTAGCCCAAGGCACCTCCAGAGGTGGCAGCTGCGCAAGGATGAGGACCCCAGGCTGGGCACTCCTGGATTTGGAACTGGGCAAGATACTGTCCCCATGGACTGGGCAACTTTACGAACCAGGGGAGCTGAGGGCAGGAGGCCCAGGGAGGCTCAGCCAGCTGTCAGGAGCAGCCCAGACCCCACCCCTGGAATGATGGAGGAGGAGGAGGAGGAGGGTCATCATCTGTAAATGCCACCAAGACAGTGTTGGGTGGCACCTGATGTTCCCCAGCACACCCAGGCCACTGGTGCCTCTTCAGGCTGTGTCCATTTACATGGTGGGACCTCCTGCCCATTGGTGGTAGGGGCAGGGGGTGTGGAGAGGCCTCCTCCAGGAGCTGCCTGGAGAACAGAACAGCCCTGATCCCCACTGGCTGACAGTGAGCGGCATGTCTGCTCTCACAGAGTCTGAAGGTCCCCGCAGTGTTGGGCAAAAGTTTACGTGGGACCTACTGGCCAGACTCCATCAACTCCACAGAGGGGAGAAGAGAGCCTGCTGACCTCCCAGCTGTTGGCCCCAGAGTCACAGAAGTCACCTCTACTCGACACCAGGACACAGACGCACCACCCAACCTAAGAAAACAGGAACAACTCCAAGGCCGCCCAGGCCAGGCAGGTGAGAGGAGCTGGGTGGCAGTGGCTGCCAGCCGCAGCTCTGCAGGGTCAACAGAAAGGCAAGAGTCAGTGGGGAGGGGCCAGGAGCCTTGCGGTACATCACAGAGCCGAGGAGGCAGTGCCTGCGGCAGGGTGCGGCTCATTCCTCAGGGCGGCCAACGCCAGTGACAGCTGTTCTTCCTGGCTTCACATGGAGCTCTCGCCCCGGCAGAGGCACCCTTGGACAACTGGCTGAGCTGGTCCAGGACCTCCAGGCCACTATCCTCTGCACAGTGGGGCTGTCCACCTGCTCCTGAGGCATGGTCAGTGTGGTGGCCAAGCTCATGGAATCCTCCATCACTCGTGTGTGCATGGCCACTTGCTGCTCAAACCTGTCCATCACTGCAGAAGCCTTCAATGGGTCCATGGTGTTCGGGGCCTTGTCCGGGGCTTTGGTCACCCACACCATGTTCTTAGTCACCACCTTCATGATCACAGCTGTCTGCACCTTAGAGGCCAGTGTCCAGGCGGGTTGCCACGCGGAGCCAGTTCACGGTGCTGTTCTTCTTGCAAATGTTCTCCTTGTTCTTGGCATACACAAGTGCCTTCTTCACTTTGGCCTCGTTGGCCTAGGAGTGCTTTTCTGCCTCCTTTGCCAGTTTCTCCAGCTGCTTCATGATAAATTTCAACTGGAACAGGGTACCGTCCATGGAACACGTTATCCTCCATGGCCAGTCTGACAGGAGCACCCCTTGGAAAGGCAGAAGGGACATGAACTCGAGAAGGTGTCAGGTCCCAGTGGCACTTGCCTTATTTCTTAATAAGAATTTAAAAATGTTTGCCTTCCTGGGAGAAATCCTTTGATTCTCCTCTCTCCCATTACCTATTCTCTTGTTAATTGTCCTAATGTTTTTATTATCGTCCTTAAGACCCATGAGGGGAAGCTGAGACAGCAAATTTGGTAAGGCTTCTCTGACTATAGCTCAATTTTGCAGTAGTGAGGTTACAGGAGGTGCCCATGCAAAAGAGGCTGCCTGAGCCACAGCATGTATCATGGCCTGGGTAACAGGCATTGTCATGCAGGAGTCCTGTTGACTCCAGTATGACAACAGGGATGGCACTGTGTCCTAGAGGCCAAAGAGACATGGAAGCAGTGAATGAGACTTAGGGTTTGCTGAGGGGGATGTACACACAGGGAGAGTCCAGTGGTGGCAGGCTGGCCAGGAGAACCGCTACCCTTTGTAAAATGCAGTTGATATAGCATTTTCACTCAGCAACCTTCCACCTAGCAACCTCTACCCAGCAACCTCCATTTAATCCAAAAAAAGGGACTCCATCCCCTGTATGGCTTGTGTTCCAAGGAATGAGCCAGGGGTTCAGATGTCCTTCATAGATAAAGAGGAAACTCTGTGTTGGCCACTCCTGAATTCCTTAGCTCAGAACTCTGAACAAACATTCTTCTCAGACCCTAGGGTCATTCTCAGGGTATGCTTCAGTTAAGTTATAGCTGTCAGGTGCATCTGCCCTACAGGCATCTTCAGCGGGTGAATATCTGGTCATCTAAAGCCAGTTCCACATGGCTTGCGTATGAAACCGATCAACTACTTCATCTGGGGTGTTCCATTTGACATTTTATAGGGAGTGTAGAGGCCAAGGGAAAAACTTCTTTGCTCTCTCAAGGATCGCTGAAAATTCAACCCACAAAATACAGATTAGCAGAAATGACATACAAATTTATTAATGTGTACATGAGGGAAAATCGCAGAGTGATTAGCCAACATCCCAGTGAGGCCCAAATACATCTATAGCCTTATTTCAGAGGGGATGGGGGAGATGGGAATATAGGTAATTCTGTCAAAGGGCAATAAATGATTACTAGGGAGAATGGATGGGTGGGGGCAGAGGAAGAGAGATTAACTTATAAACAGGCTGGGCATAGTGGCTCCTACCTGTAATTTTGACACTTGGGGAGGTAAAAATAGGAGGATTGCTTGAGGCTAGGAGTTGAAGACCAGCCTGGGCAACACAGGGAGACTCTATCTGTACAAAAACTTTTAAAATCCACTGAGCGTGGTGGTGCATACCCGTAGTCAGGAGACTGAGGCAGGAGGATCGTGCGAACCCAGTAGTTTGGGGTTGCCGTGAGCTATGGATGCACCATTGCACTCCAGCCTGGGCAACAGAAAGAGACTCTGTCTCAAAAACAACAACAACAACAACAACAACAAATGTGTAAATGGTTCTCTTGGAAAATGAATGAGCACCAAAGGGAGATATTACCTTGTGACTGGGTCTGTTCAAGAAGGCGGTTACATTGTTGGTCTTCGTTTGTGTAATAGATAATAAAATCACAGGGAGGGGAAGGAGAAACAATTGCTCTTAGAGAGCCCATCCAGTCTTTATGTAAATAGGGGAAAGTCTCTTCTAGTGTCTGTGGATCTCGAAGGGCCTTTAATTAAAAATACTCATTATACCAAAGAGGGCTCTATTTTGGGGTGAAGTTTCCTGCGCCCCTTCAGGAGAGTCCCCCTTCTCAGGGTAAACACATTTTACAGTGGCTTTTATCCAATCTACTGGGCTAGCTGCTCCCTCAGGAATAACCTCCTGTGTGTGTGTGGGTCACATCTGGCCACCTGCAATTGTTCTGTGGTGAGCCGTGGATCCTGCGTGAACCTCAACACACTCTTTCATTCTGCAGCATTTAAAACCAAAGACACCGCTTCTAAATTAGTTACTCTTGAAATCCGTCTTAGCGATGATTCCTCAGGAAGCTGAAGACAGCAATCTATAAAATGGAACAATTCCTTCATATCATACTCTTTAGTCTCATAGTGACTTGGTTTTGCTCTTCCCCTACATTGGCTGTCTTCTTGATAACCCAGTTCTGAGTCATTTTGTTTCCCTGCATAAGTTTTCCCTTGGGGATCAGCTTGGCGACTGGTGGCTAAAGCTCAGACTCACTGAAATCTGAACTTGGAACTTGGTTTATTTAGCACCAAGGTCTGACCCAGTGCTCCCTTTTAATTTCATTTTAGCTATTACAGATAACAGTAAACAAGAATATTTTTGTTTTTGCTTATTAGTTTGCATTTCCTTATGCATCCAGTGAACCAACTCAGGAGTTGGTTCTGTCTCTAAATGCCATTCGTAACTTTTATCTTTAGTAACTAAGCACAGCACAGCTGCGGCTCTAAACCACGGGTGACCACATGGCTCCTCAGGCATCAAAGGTTCCTCATCCCCCACCCTTTCATCTTTTCTCTTCCCAAACCACATCTTTCCATGAGCCCAGGCCGTTCTAGCAAATCCCACTTCGCTGACAACAACTCTGCCAGGGTGGGGGAAACAACACTTAAGGTGCCTTTTCTATTCTCTCACTTAACAACAACGAACACAGAAGACTCATGTGACAAATTTGTATGTGGGGATTTCGCCATACACCAAGCAGCAGTCACCAGCTGGGTGTCTTCTGATTCAATTCTGACACTATCTACCTGGAGATAGTGTTACCAGAAAGCGGTCTTGATCCAGACCCTGAGAGGGTTCTTGTTGGAGCTTATGCAGGAAAGAATTTAGGGCAAGTCCATAGAGTAAAGTGAAAGGAAGTTTGTTGAGAAGAAACAAAAGAATGGCTACTCCATAGGCAGAGCAGCCCTGAGGGCCGCTGGGTGGCTGTTTTTGTGGTTATTTCTTGATTATATGCTAAACAAGGGGTGGGTTGTTCATGAGTTTTCTGGGACAGGGGTAGGGATTTCGAGAAATGAGGGTTCCTCTTTCTTTTAGACCATATAGGGTAAGTTCCCAACATAGACATGGCATTTAATGCATTAAAATGAACATACAATGAACAGTGAGGATGACCAGAGGTCACTTTCGTTGCCATCTTGGTTTTGGCAGGTTTTGGCCAGTTTCTTTCCTGCATCCTATTTTATCAGTGGGATCAGTGGGGTCTTTGTGACCTGTATCTGGTGTTGACTTCCTGTCTCATCCTGTGACTAGAATGCCAAACCTCCTGGAAATGCAGCCTAGCAGGTCTCATCCTTATTTTACTTAGCCCCTATTCAAGATAGAATTGCTCTTGAACACCTCTGACATATTCCCCCCCACTTTTATGAGGTGACCCTTAAGTGTCTAAGGGTTGTAGATCTATCCTCTGTAACTTCTTCAGGCTGAATAGGGGTGATGGTATTTTTGCCTAATTATTAGGGTCTTTTGTATGCAGAGTAGAAAGGAGCTCAGTCAGTTATGGTGAAGGCCATTCATAACTCTTCCAGATATCAGCTTCTGTTCTGACAAAAGTGCTCTGTGGAAGATTAATAAATGTTCAGTTTAAGAAAATGTTGAGTAGGCTTAATTTGCATTTCTTCACAAAAAGTACAACAGCAATATATTCCACAGCAGTAAAGCAAATAAGTAAAATTGTCCCAGTAAACCGAATAAGAAGGTTTTTCATGAACTTGGCTATCACTGGAACCAAGTTGTTATGGGGTTGCTAGCCGATTCCAATACATGCCCAGAATTAGAATACTGATCTAGATTTTTACATTACCTATCTCTCTCTTTTCTTTTGAGCAGCAGCCAAAATCACTGATTGAGTTACAGAAACAATCAGGGTCAGTCTAAATTTCAGAAAAAAAACCCTGAAAAACAAAGATGAGATTAGAATCTAATAACAGATAAATAATGGTTTTTAAAACATAATTTTTTTCTCTCCAGTCCCCACTTTCATTAAAACAAGTCAAGGTAAGACTGATTTGTTTGCAAAATAAGCTTTAGTCTTGTTACACTTGACCTGATTATTTATATGAAGGGCAGTAAGAATAATTACTTGCCATATAGGCTTCTTTGAAAATTGGATTGATGGAACTTTATTCCATAAGTAATCTCAAGACTTTTTAATGCCTTGAGACCAGCCATGGATTTATCTGTCTATGCCTGTAGGAGTTTGAGTGAATTCCTCTCCAGGTCTCAAGATAATTTGGGGCTCTTGGACTTGTCAGAAAGTGACATCCTTTACTTATTATAGATCAGGAACCCTGTACAGGGATTGCATAGACAAGGTATGAGGTTAGTTTTCTCAAGTGGCTTTTATTTTTATTTTTTTGGCTCTGTAAGTCAGCTTTGATTCTTTAAAGCTGTCTGTAGCTGAAAGCACACCATCCCAGTCAAAGCCTTGGTAAAATAATCTGTCTCCAATTGTGTCCTGTTATAAAAGAAAACAGATTCTTATTGCACTTTTGCAAATAACTATGTTGCTATAAGTTAAGAATACTCACAAATAGTTTCCAAATTCTAGTAAAATCAGGTAGGCAGAAAGAAATATGCCTAAAATTTTGCTCACAGAAGTATACTTTACGCAATTGTTAAAAGCTCCAAAGAAAAGTTGTCTTGACTCTGAAAAACAAAGCAGAAAGAATGAACAATATGTTAAGCGAAACATCATAAAAAGATAATTTTAGTCTTCCATTAGTTTAGTCTATATAATTAATTCCTGTTTTGCTTGATATTTATAATCACATTAGTTTTCCAAGAAAGTCTTGTAAGTTCCTTCTCTCTATTTTAAAGGCGTACTTTCCAGAGTTATCAAAGAGCTGCATTTAAGAGTACTTGTCAGTCCTATAGCTGATTATAAACCACCCTTTAAAGAGAATCAAAACAATACAATTGTCTGTGGATGACAAAGTCTTAGGGTAGCCACAGTTAAAGAAATAATTAACTAGGAATTTGGGTTACTTCTGTAGCATACAACAATTTTATTTAACAATTATAATTATTACTGATAATGTACAATATGTCTTATAAGAATTAAAGGGGTTTTCCATAATTTTGGAACACATACCAACAACATATTTATACATATACGGCTCAAAGAAAGCCAAACACCATTTCATATTTGACAATGCTTCCTGCATAATTTTAGTATACCAAATAAGCCAAATATGTCATTTTTGGACTTTAGGGGGACCTAATATCTAAAGGATTAACCTGATCACCAAAAGATATAATTTAGAATTTGATTTTGGAGTTTGTCAAATATCAAAAGTTTAAAATTCTGATAAAATAAAATTTCAGGTCACCATAAGCCATTCATTTAGCCAAAATGATAACTCAAACTTTTTTAAAAGTTGAAAACCTTTACTCATTGCTAGAGGAAAGACTTAGCTTTCCAAATAATCTAATTTATTTCCCTTCTTTTTCTTGTAGTTTATTTAAAAGGCAAACAGAATATTTCATTTTTTTCAATATTCCATAAAAATCCTGTTCAGGCCAGGCAAAGTGGCTCACGCCTGTAATCCCAGCACTTTGGGAGGGCAAGGTGGGTGAAGCTCAGGAGTTTGTGACCAGCCTGGGCAACACAGTGAAACTCTATCTCTAAAAAAATACAAAAAATAAGTTGGGAGTGGCAGCATGTGCCTGTAGTCCCAGCTACTCAAGAGGATGAGTGTGTGTGCAGAGGTCTGTGTGTGTGTGTGTGGAAGGGGGGACTAGGGAAGGGACAGTGAGGGGTAGAGAGTTGGGGAGGGATAACATGGGGAGAAATGCCAGATATAGGTGAAGGGGATGGAGGCAGCAAACCACATTGCCATGTATGTACCTATGCAACAATCCAGCATCTTCTTCACAGAACCTAAAATGCAATAAAATATATATATTATAAAAAACAGAGTTGTTAACTCTATATTATTATGTTATTGTTAATCTCTTACTCTGAATAATTTATAAATTAAACTCTATCATAGATATGTATGTATAGGAGAAATACATATATATATATATATATATATATATATAGTTCAGTACTATCTGTAGCTTTGGGCATCCAATGAGGTTCTTGGAACATATTCCCCATGGATAAGGGGAGACTTCTATAGTTTATCTCAGGCAAATATGGTGCTTACCACTTCCTATTTGTGTCCAATTAGCATGATATTATCAATGTAGTTGAAGCCTAGGCTTAGTTTGTGTTTTCATGGCATGAAAAATATATATATATATACACGTATATACACACACACACACATATATATAGTTGAACCAGCCTAAGGTTCTGTGGAAGGTCAAGGTGATCGAGGTTCCTTAAGACTATATTATAACAGAGAGCTGGAAAGTTAATAAAGCTCTGAAGGGAGAGAGTGAAGGAGTTGTCACTGTAACATTGTGATGTAAAAGCAAACTGCCTTTGGTCCACTTTTCTCATGGGTATTGAAAAAAAACATTCATCAGATCAAAAATCATACACATCAGCTAGAGGTTGTGCTGATATGCTCCAGTAAAGATACCACATCCAGTAGAGAGGAGCTCTGACTGGGGCTATTACCTGATTAAGTTTACAGTAGTCCATCTATTATCCACTATAATCCATCTGTTTTTCCAGAGGCCAGACTAGTGAATTGAAGAGTATATGATGGGGAGCATAACCAGAGCCAAAATATTAAATCTAAAGTAACACTGCTAAAATAAACCCTGGTGTAGTGTGATGGTTAATTTTGGGTGTGTTAGCTTGGCTAGGCCACGGTACTCAGATATTTGGTTAAACACTAGTCTAGATGTTGCTGGGAAGGCAGTTTTTAGATGAGATCAACACTTAAATAAGTAAACTTTGAATAAAGCAGATTACCTTCCATAATGTGGGTGGGCCTCATCCAATCATTTGAAGGCCTTAAGGGAAAAAGGACTGACTCCCCCAAGGAAGAGGGAATTCTGCCTGCAATCTGCCTGCAGACTCAAGCTGCAACATCAGCTCTTCCCTGGGTCTCCAGCCTGCCAGCCTACATTGCAGATTTGGGACTTGCCAGCCTCCACAATTGCATGAGCCAATTCCTTAAAATAAATCTCTTATATATATATATACTGTCATGTGTCACAGAGAGACAGGAATATGTCCTAAGAAATGTGTCGTTAGGTGATTTTGCCATTGTGTGAACATCAGAGATTATACTTACACAGACTTAGATGGTAGTGCCTACTACACACCTAGGCTATATGGTATAGCCTATTGCTCATAGGCTACAAACCTGTACAGCATGTAATTGTACTGAATACTTTAGGCAGTTGTAACACAATGTTAAGTATTTGTGTATCTAAACATATCTAAACATAGAAAAGGTACAGTAAAAATACAGTATTATAATCTTATGGGACAACTGCCAAATATGCAGTCTGTCATTGACTGAAACATCATTATATGGCACATTACTGTATATACACATATACATATGTATATACATACACGCATACACATAAATATACACAGTCTATTAACACTGTCTGTGGAGAACACTGACTAATACAGGTAGTTTCAGGAGCTTCCACTTGGCTCTTCCTATCATAATAGCTTTTACTCCACAGGTCATGAAATCGGTAAGAGGATTCTGTTAATTTCTATGAGACCCATTGGATTTAAGGTCCATTCCATCTATCACCTGAGCTCCTTTAGCTCCTATTCTAATCAGGAAGTGATGATGGTATTTTGTTTTCTAGTTTCCGTGACAGCACAGACTCCATAATGGTCTTTGAAAATTCTAGATAGTCTTCTTTTCATTGAATGAACAGTTACCCAGGTAAATCACAGCAGATCAGCCCCTAGGGAAGTATTGGAGGGATATTTACTATATATAATGATGGTATGATTGTGAGTCATTCATTAAGGGGGACTTAATACACTCCCCTATATTTAAGTGGTTCTGGTCCTGTAAACTTTGGTCAGGAATCTAGCTAGGTGTGGTGGATGAGGAGAGAGGATTGCTTGAGCCCAGGAGTTTGAGGCTGCAGTGAGCTCTAACGGCACCACTGCACTCCAGCCTGGACATCAGAGCAAGAAAAAAAAAAGAAAAAATTTAAAAAATTTTAAAAATCGAGATGAGGGACCAGAATTTCTATTGTGGCAGCAGCTAATGTCAGTCTTCTGGTTGCCAGAACTTTATTAAAAAAAAAAAAGATAAGCATAGATTCAGTCTCAAAAAAAACAAAAAACAAAAAAATCAGCCAAGCATGGTGGCTCACACCTGTAATCCCAGCACTTTGGGAGGCCGAGGCGGGTGGACCACCTGAGGTGAAGAGTTTGAGATCAGTCTGGCCAACATGGTGAAACCCTGTCTCTACTAAAAATACAAAAAAATTAGCTGAACTTGGTGGCAGGTGCCTGTAATCCCAATTATTCAGGAGGCTGAGGCTGAGAATCTCTTGAACCTGAGAGGTGGAGGTTGCAATGAACCAAGAATGAACCATTGCACTCCAGCATGGGCAGCTGAGCGAGATTCCAGCTCAAAAAATAAAAATAAAAATCAAGGACCATCCGGTTAGCTGTATCCCATTTCCATAATCAAGGTATAGATCCTTGAAGGTCAAGGCACACTCATTGTCACTCTGTCTCTGCTGCTTTTGACACTAATTATATTCACCTAGTCTTGGATGTCATCTCTGCCATTCTGGAATCTCAACATTAGGATTGATATTAGGGATCTCAGTTCCATGGCAGTGTCACTTACTTTTAATCCAAGTGTACTGAAGACAGACATCACTGAGCTACTCAAAGATGCTGGTGTTCCCTTATCAGTGAACTTCTTATTGTCTTAGTGAAAAGAACATCCTCTGGGCCTTCCTAAAGAACACAGTCTGGTGATGAGTTCTTGAATCTTATGTCCCTACCTTCCTGAACTTTCTTACCTCTTTTTAAATACTCTACCATGGGAATTCTAGTATATTGAGATCATTTATTGTAGGCCATCATCCAGCCCAAGCTCTAAAAAACATCTTTGCAAACTATTAAGACTGTATTTCGATTATCTATTGCAAAATAACAAACCACCCAAGTTTAAGGACTTAAAACAATAGCAATGTATTACTTCTCACAATTCTGCTTATCTGGGTTAGGCTTAATTAAGGGTTTGCAGATCTAAGGATGGGGGGAAATATAGACTCCATCTCTTGATGTGGGGAGTGCCATGTACACAGAGGGAGGGAAGCATTTGATAATGACCATCTTTGGAAACTATCTACCAGAGACCAGCTCCAGGCATTCTTGCATGAATATTGACACCTGAGCTACTGAAGAGTAGTTTATGTCAATATATTCCCCATTAGCCAGCCTTATATTCTGCCTGCTTCCCTACTCTCATGCCACGCCTAAAAATCCTGAAATTACTCCCATATGTATTCACTATGTCTTTCACGTTCTTTGATGTGTAGCTTTTTTATCCTGAGACCAATACATAAATTTCCACACTCAAGATTTCTAGGAATTGACCTCAGTTATTTGAGGGTGTGATGGAAACAGGTCTTAAGGAGAACAAATGCCATCTTATGAAGCACCTGCTTCACATGAAATCACCTACTCACATGAGTCAAAAGGAAATTGTTCTTCCCTGGCAAGAGGGAAGGGGCTGCTTCTGCCACCCAGAACTCAGGAGAATTTGTAAGATAAAGATTCTTAGGTTTGTCCACCATAATGCGCCTATCCTCTTTCTCAGGGTCCTACTTTTTCCTTATCAGTCCCTTGACTTTGACACAGGAGACCTACCAAATCTGTTCGTATAGGATTTTTTTGCAACTCTGCACTTTATACCTGATCCTGGATCTGATTTTCTTTTCTTTTCTCTTCTCTTCTCTTCTCTTTTCTTTTCTTTCCTCAATTCACTGCAACCTCTGCCTCCCAGGTTCAAGTGATTCTCCTGCTTCAGCCTCCCAAGTAGCTGGGATTACAGGCACACGCCACCATGCCCGGCTAATTTTTTTGTATTTTTAGTAGAGATGGGGTTTTGCCATGTTGGCCAGGTTGGTCTCAAATGCCTGATCTCAGGTGATCTGCTTGCCTCAGCCTCTAAAAGTGTTGGGATTACAAGCGTGAGCCACTGCACCTGGCCCTGGATCTGATTTTCCATGTAGTATTCCCTTCACCACAAGTAAAAGGCTTAATAACTATAATGCCGAATGAAGGGAAGGGTTATTATCATTCCACTAACTGCCAGCAATGAGGTCCTTATTGCATTCACATAGGTGAGGAAGCAAACCCTGAAATCATACCCTGAAGATCTCTTTTGTACTGAACGTCAGCCTATGTTCCCTAGAAAACAGAGCATGAATCAAAGGTTGTATGCTGATGCTTTCTTTGGGGTTGCAATCCCAAGGACGTAAAAGTCTGACTTTGGGATTGTGTTAACTCCTCCCATTGGGCAATTGCTGGGGAAATCGAGCCTTCATATCCTTACTAGGGTCAGACACGAGTGTTTCGGTTGCTGTGGTCCTCATTATAGCAGGCTTAATCAAGTTCATGCCAAACACTAGCACTTGTCTCCCCATGAAGCTGAGGCAGCCAATAATATCTGGAGATGAGACAACAATGTTGGTTGCTGGGGCCTTTTGGTCCCATATGATAGAACAATACGTTTTTCTTGAGCTGTTCATCTGCTTTCAGTAAAATTGCAAAAGGTTTTGATTTTTAATTCTAAAATCTGACGCGATCTGGTCATTCCAAACTACAGCCTTTTTATTTACAGACTCCATGTAATTTTCCTAGTTTCCAGTTAGAAATAGTGTCTTCTTCATTTAGAAGGATTATTTCATTTCTCAAGGTAGAGTTTTCCTCTTGAAGCTTCTCAGGTGCATCTCTTGGAATTTCATCTTTTGCTGTTGATATACTTTAGATTTTTGTCTTGCCCAAATCTCATGTTGAATTGTAATCCCCAGTGCTGGAGGTGGGGCCTAGTGGAAGGTATTTGGATCATGGGGGTGGATCCCTCATGGCTTGGTGCTGTCTTCATGATACTGAGTTCTGACGCGATCTGGTCATTTACAAGTGTGTGTATCCCCCCTTAACTCTCTCTCTTGCTCCTGCCTTGAATGTGTGATATGTCTATTCCAGCCTGCTTTCTACTATGAGTAAAAGCTCTCTGAGGCCCTCCCAGAAGCAGATGCTGCTATACTTCCTGTATAGCCTATAGCCTGTAGAACTGGGGGCCAATTAAACCTCTTTTCTTTTCTTTCTCTCTCTCTCTCTCTCTTTTTTTTGAGACAGGATCCTGCTCTGTTACCCAGCAGGCTGGAGTTCAATGGTATGATCTCAGCTCACTGCAGCCTCAACTCCTGGGTTCAAGTGATCCTCCTGCCTCAGCCTCCTGAGTAGCTAGGACTAAGGTGCATGACACCACACCAGGCGAATTTTCTATATTTTGTTGAGATGGCGTGTTGCCACGTTGCCCAGGCTGGTGTCGGACTCCTGAGCTTAAGTGATCTGCCTGCCTCAGCCTTACAAACTGCTGGGATTAGAGGCAAGAGCCACCATGCCCAGCTAAACCTCTTTTCTTACAAATTACTCAGCCTCAGGTATTTCCTTTTTCTTTTTTCTTTTTTTTTTTTTTTGAGATGGAGTCCACTCTGTTGCCAGACTGGAGTGTAGTGGTGCGATCTTGGCTCACTGCAACCTTCGTCTCCCGGGTTCAAGTGATTCTTCTGCCTCAGCCTCCTGAGTAGCTGGGACTGCAGGCACATACCACCACACCCAGCTAATTTTTGTATTTTTAGTAGAGAAGGGGTTTCACCATGTTGGCCAGGATGGTCTCAAACTCCTGACCTCGTGATCTGCCTGCCTTGGCCTCCCGAAGTGCTGGGATTATAGGCGTGAGCCACTGTGCCCAGCCAGGTAGTTCTTTATAGGAATGCAATAATGCCTAATATAGAAAATTGGTACCAAGGAGTGAGGTATTGCCATAAAGGTACCTGAAAATGTGAAAGCAGCTTTGAAACTGGGTAACGGGCAGAGGTTAGAAGACTTTGGAGGGCTCAGAAATGATGAAGATCAGGGAAACTTTGGAACTTCTCAGAGACTGGTTAAATAAATGGTTGTGACCAAAATGCTGATAGTGATATGGACAGTGAAGTCCAGGCTGCTGAGGTCTCAGATGGAAACCAGAAACATATTAGGAACTAGAGCAAAGATCACTCATATCATGCCTTAGCAAAGAGCTTGGCTGGATTCTATTCATGCCCTAGGTATCTGTAGAAGTTTGAACTTCATAGTGATGACTTAGGGTATCTGGCAGAAGAAATTCCTAAGCCACAAAGTGTTCAAGATGTGCCCTGTCTGCTTCTAATACCCTATGTTCAGATGCAGGAGCAAAGGAATGACTTAAAGTTGGAACTTATATTTAAAGGGAAACAGAGCATAAGTGTTTGGAAAATTTGCAGCCTAGACTTGTGGTAGAGAAAGGAAAAACTTTTTCTTTTTTAATTTCAATTATTTTTGGGAAACAGTTGGTTTTTGGTTACATGGATAAGTTCTTTTGTGGTGATTTCTGAGATTTTGGTAAGCCTATCACCTGAGCATATACACTGTACACTGTACCCAATGTATAGCCTTTTATCCCTCGCCTCCTTCCTACTCTCCCCCAAGTCCCCAAAGGCCATTATATCATTCTTATGCCTTTGCATCCTCATACCTTAGCTCCCACTTATAAATGAGAACATCTAATATTTGATTTTCCATTCCTGAGTTACTTCACTTAGAATAATGGTCTCCAACTCCATCCAGGTTGCTATAAATGCCATTATTTTATTCCGTTTTATGGCTGAGTAGTATTCCATGGTATATACAAACCAAATTTTCTTTTTTTTTGAGATGCAGTCTTGCCCTGTCACCCAGGCTGGAGTGCAGTGGGGCAATCTCGGCTCACTGCAACAACCTCCACCACCCAGTTCAAGCAATTCTCTGCCTCAGCCTCTCAAGTAGCTGGGATTACAGGCGCCCACCACCATGCCTATATTTTAAAAATTACTTCAAAATATTTTAAATAATTGATTAAAAATTAAAAAGCAGCTAGGTGTGGTGTCTTGTACCTGTAGTTCCACTTACTCTGGAGGGTGAAACAATAGGATCATGTGAGCCCAGGAGTTCCAGGCTGCAGTGAGCTATGATTGTGCCACTGTACTCCAGTCTGGATGACAGAATGAGACACTCTCTGTAAAATAAATACATAAATAAATAGGCCAGGCATGGCGGCTCAGGCCTGTAATCTCAGCACTTTGGGAAGCTGAGGCGGATGAATTGCTTGAGCCTAGGGATTCGAGACTAGCCTGGGCAACATGGCAAAACCCAGTATTTACAAAAAGAATACAAAAATCATCTGGATTTGGTAGTACACACCTATAGTCCCATCTACTTGAGAAGCTGAGGTGGGGGGATCAATTGAGTCCAGGAAGTCGAGGCTGCAGTGAGCTGTGATGATGCCACTGCACTCCAGCCTGGAGACGGAGTGAGACTCTGTCTCAAAAATAAAATAAAATTCTCAAGCAATTCCTAGATGAAAAAGAAGAAAAGCAAATAAATAAATAAATAAATAAATAATAAAATAAAACCACAAATTATAGACATTAAAAAGTTTTAAATAAAAATTATTTAAAGCTGTTATATTTTGTTTTTGAAAATTTAATCAAATCTCATTAATTGAAGAAAAAACTCTGCCATTTTAGTGTTCAAGATCCACCTAAATGCCAATAGGAAGAATTTGTACCATGCTCTGCTCATATTACATGTAGATCTATCCATACACAGATGAGAAAAGATTTGTTCCATTGGAAAACATTCCATGCTGCCATGTCTAACTGTTGTTGTGAATAAGTTAATCTGCAAACACTTCCAGTTTGGAAAAGTAATTGAAGCTGAAAGAGAAGCAAGAAAATTGACACTGGGCACCTCTGGGAAATGATACTCTGTTATTCAAGAATTAATTACATTCATGCTATCAGAAAGGATTTGGCAAATCAATTAATTTCTTTTCTCTCACCTAAGCGTTGCTACCTGTCTGCCCTTTCCAGACTTGAAAGCAGTGTCCGTCTCTGATGTTGGTAGTGATAACAACCTGTAAACCTTTACGGCAATCAACACAGTCCATTTTTGTTTCTAGAACACAGGGCAAGCCATTTTAGAACATTCCCTGGAGCCTGAATGGTGCAAGTCCTGGAGCAGATGTTTATTATTATGGGTTGTGCTAATCAGCCCTGAGCTTCAGATCCCAGGTGATAGAGGCACTCACATCAGCCTTATTTTTTTTGTGTTTGTGATATGCAGCGTCCTCTAAAACACAGGATCTAGGTCTAAGGATAATAGTAGTAGTAAGGGCTCAGATACTGAGGGATATTTGAAACATTTTGTCTGCATCTCTTTGGTTTCTGAGTTTGGATAACAGGAGTTCAACTAGAGAAAGATACCAGTATTTTGATAATGGAGCCAAAAGCATTTACTGACAGACCAGATGTGGGTTATGAGAGAAAAAGAGAAGTCAAAAATGACACCAAGCTTTTCTGCCTGAACAACAGGAAAAATGGAACTGTCATTCACTGCAAGACGGAGGACAACAGAAGGAACTGGCCATTTTTAGACATATCAAGTTTAAGATGGCTATGGACCTCCAAATGGAGATGTCAAGTTCAGAGGAGAGGCCAGACTAAGGACAAATTTCAAAATCAGTGAGCCGGGTGCAGTGGCTCACGGCTATAATCCGAGCAGTTCGGGAGGCTGAGGCAGGTGGATCACCTGAGGTCGGGCATTCAAGACCAGCCTGACCAACATGGAGAAACCCTGTATCTATTAAAAAGATAAAAAAATTAGCCGGGTGTGTTGGCACATGCCTGTAATCCCAGCTACTCAGGCGGCTGAGGCAGGAGAATGCTTGAATCAGGGAGGTGGAGGTTGTGGTGAGCCAAGATCACACCATTGCATTTCAAGGGTGAAACTCAGTCTCAAAAATAAATAAATAAATAAATAAATAACAATAATAATAATTTAAAAAATCATCAGTGATACAGAAGCCAAGAACTAGATGAGATCACCTAGGATGAGTCAAAAGAGAGAAGAGGTCCAAGGACTTTTACTGTTCCTCCTAGCTGAACCCCACAAGACCTTCCCTCAACCATGCAGAGAGTGGAAGGAATGTGTGTACTGACAGAGCAGGAGCAAACACCACCACTTTAAATTCCAGCTCCCTTTGTAGCCTCACAGATTTCAAGGAAATCACTTCTCACTACAAATAGCCAGAAAGAGCAAACAGTAAAACACAGATAAAACAGCTCGGGCACAGAGGGAGGTGGGGGTAAAGTCTTTTGGGTAACTGCCAAACTTCACCCTCATACAATGGTCCCCAGTAAAACAGTGGGCCTTAATAAGCACATTCCTTTCCCTTCAGGTCCACTAAAAGCAGACTTGGGGAGATATGCCTGCAGCTGCAGAAAGATGCATGGGAGAACAGGCACACAACTCTCCCTCCCAGATAAGCACAACAAAGAGACACAGAAGCAGTCCAAGCCTCTGATAAACTCTCCCACCCTGAATCCTTAAAAACTCGTAGTCTGTAAGAGAGTGTGCCTCTGACCTAACTCGGCCAAAAGGCGCCTCTCAGGTTTTTCTCTAAAATAAATCTGTCTTGGCAGGGCGCGGTGGCTCAAGCCTGTAATCCCAGCACTTTGGGAAGCTGAGGCAGGCGGATCCTGAGGTCAAAAGATCGAGACCATCCTGGCCAATATGGTGAAACCCCGTCTCTACTAAAAATACCAAAAAAAAAAAAAAAAATTAGCTGGGTGTGGTGGCACACGCCTGTGATCCCAGCTACTCAGGAGGCTGAGGCAGGAAAATCACTTGAACCAGGGAGTTGGAGGTTGCAGGGAGCTGAGATTGCACCACTGCATTCCAGCCTGGCAACAGAGTGGGACTCCATCTCAAAAAAAAATAAAAAATAAAGGCCGGGAGCGGTGGCTCACGCCTGTAATCCCAGCACTTTGGGAGGCTGAGATGGGCGGATCACCTGAGGTCGAGAGTTCAAGGCCAGCCTGGCCAATATGGTGAAACCCCGAATCTACTAAAAATACAAAAAATTAGCTGGGCTTGGTGGCAGCTTCCTGTAATCCCAGCTACTCAGGAGGCGGAGGCAGGAGAATTGTTTGAACCCGGGAGGCGGAGGCTGCAGTGAGCCAAGATACCGCCATCACACTCCAACCTGGGCAACAAGAGCAAAACTCTGTCTCAAAAATAAAATAAAATAAAATAAAATAAAAATCTTTCTCGACTGGTAAGCCATTTTTTCTTGTTTCTTTCCTCTTTCATTAATTCTTACAGGTACCTGGATGACAACATGGAGCACAGCCACCAGCAGACCTGGAACGTTAGCCCTTAGACCATGATATAAGGCAAAAGTAAAATTCTAACTTGTTCCAGCCACTGAGTGATTGTTCATTTTGTTATAGCAGCCCAACCTTACCATGGGTGACAAAACTTATGGAGGTTCCCGCACCCAAGATAGTCCAGAAAAAGAGAAGGAACAGTTGACTGTTCCCTCTGCTTAAGGGTGGCAAAGGTTACTGAAATCATTTGGTAACTGAAATCATAATGTTTGTCCCTTTGTGTCTGGCTAGGATAGGCAAGTTCATAGAGAAAGCAGAATAAAGGTTACCAGGGACTGGAGGCTGGGGGTAGAGGGGAAAGGAGAGTTATTGCTAAATGGGTACAGAGTTTTTTGGGTTTTTTTGAGACAGGTTCTTGCTCTATTGCTCACAGGCTGGTCTTGCTGTGTTACCCACAGTGCAGTGGTGTGATCTTGGTTCACTGCAGTTTGGACATCCTGTGCTCAAGCCATCCTCCCGCCTTAGCCTCCTAAGTTGCTGGGACTACAGGCACACATGCCACCATGCCCGGCTAATTTTCTGTATTATTCATAGAGATGGGGGTTTTGTCATGTTGCCCAGGCTGGTCTTGAACTCCTGAGCTCATGCAAGCTGCCTGCCTCAGCTTCCCAAAGTGCTGAGATTACAGGAGAATGAAAGCTGCAAAACTTCCTATTAGACTGGGCTCGGTGGCTCAGGCCTGTAATCCCAGCACTTTGGGAGGCCGAGGCGGGTGGATAACAAGGTCAGGAGTTTGAGACCAGCCTGACCAACACGGTGAAACTCCGTCTCTACTAAAACTACAAAAATTAGCCAGGTATGATGGCACACGCCTGTAATCTCAGCTACTTGGGAGGCTGAAGCAGGAGAATTGCTTGAACCTGGGAGGCAGAGGATGCAGTGAGCTGAGACCACGCCGCTGCACTCCAGCCTGGGCAACAGAGTGAGACTCCACGTAAAAAAAAAAACAAAACTTCCTATTGGGTACTATGTTAACATAGGGGTGACAGGACAATAGAAGCCCAAACCTTAGCATTATGCAATCTACCCTTGTAACAAATGGCACATGTACCCCATGAATCCAAATAAATAAATAAGAGTCACTCTCATCACCCTATGTTCCTTTTCCCTGCTTTATTTTTTATTTATTTATTTTATTTTTTAAAGAGATGGAGGTTTCTCCATGTTGGTCAGGCTGGTCTCGAACTCCTGACCTCAGGTGATCTGCCCTCCTTGGCCTCCCAAAGTGCTGTGATTACAGGCATTAGCCACCGCGCCCGGCCCTCCCTGCTTTATTTTTTAGAACTTGGCATCACCTGAAATTGCATTATTCAGTTTCAAATATATATATTTACTTATTTATATATATATACTTATATTTAATTTAATTAATTAATTAATTTGCTCACATATAATCTGTCTCTCTCACCCAGAAATGGAAGCTCTAGAAGGACAAGGTCTTAGTCATTTGTTGTGCTTCCAGGACCTAGCACTGTGCCTGATACTTAGTAGATGTTCAATGCATGTTTATTGAATAAATAAATTAGAAATTAAGTCTCGTTTTTAAAAAAGTCTTATTTCGGCCAGGCATGGTGGCTGACGCCTATAATTCCAGCACTTTGGGAGGCTGAGGCGGGCATATCATGTCGAGATCAGCCTGGCCAATATGATGAAACCCCGTCTCTACTAAAAATACAAAAAATTAGCCGCGTGTGGTGGTGCCTGCCTGTAGTCTCAGCTACTTGGGAGGCTGAGGCAGAAGAATCGCTTGAACCTGGAAGGTGGAGATTGCAGTGAGCTGGGATCGTGCCACTGCACTCCAGTCTGGGCAACAGAGTGAGACCCCGTCTCAAAAAAAAGAAAAGTTTTATTTCTGAGTTTGTGGACTGAGAATTCATACCTGCAACAGAAGCTGGTTATCAACTTCCCCTCTTCCAACCTGGACCTATGCCATCCTCTTTACATGGAGATTTTCAGGAAATTGTGAATAAGTAGGCAAGTATGACAATCTGGAAGAGTTGACCCAGTTGAAGCTAAATATTCCCTCTCTGAACTTCCATGATCTCAGCGGACAGCACAATTTATTCATCCACTATTCTGTCAATGGATAGCTATTTACTTTTCTTTGTTGTTGTTTTTGTTTGTTTGTTTTTCTAAGACAGAGTTTCACTCTTGTTGCCTAGGCTGGAGTGCAGTGGTGTGATTTTGGCTCATTGCAACCTCCGTCTCCCGGGTTTAGGCAATTCTCCTGCCTCAGCCTCCCGAGTAGCTGGGATTACAGGTGCCCACCACCACATCTGGCTAATTTTGTATTTTTATTAGAGACGGGGTTTCACCATGTTGGCCAGGCTGGTCTCGAATTCCTGACCTCAAGTGGTCTACCCGCCTTTGCCTCCCAAAGTGCTGGGATTACAGGCGTGAGCCACCTCGATTGGCCAGCTATTTATTTATCTTATTTTTTCTTTTGCAACTATGAACAATACTCCCAGAAACATTCTCTTCTCCCACTACTCCCTCGGGGGCAGGCCCAACTGCTGCTGCCAAAGACACATGGAGGAAGACTCCATAAGAGCAGAAGGGAAAAGTTTTGACAGTGTAGACATTCAGAAAACACAGGTATGTTCAAGACAGTTCAGGAAACATCAGTCACGGTGCTCACTTTAGATTCCCAGTAGCTAATGACACGGTTGCTAGTGTCTCCTGCTCTTTCTTCTTCAGGCTTCTGTGAAACCATTCTCTCCTCTCCACACTCTCTTGCTCATGGATCCCTTGCAGGCATCTCCTCCTTGACCAGATATGTTAGTCTGTTCTCACATTGCTAAAAAGAAATATTCGAGACAGGTAATTTAGAAGAAAATAGGTTTAATTGGTTCATGCTTCTACAGGCTGTACAGGAAGCGTTGCATCTTCTGCTTCTGGAGAAGGCTCAGGAAGCTTCCAATCATGGCAGAAGGCAGAAGGGGAACAAAGCATCTCACATGGCAGGAACAGGAGCAAGAGAGAGGTGCTGGGGGGAAGTGCAGCACACTTTTAAACAACCACGGCTCACAAAAGCTCACTATTGGGAGGACAGTATCGAGTGGGACAGTGCTAAACCGTTCATGAGAAACCCCCCACCACGGTCCAATCACCTCCCACCAGGCCCCATCTACAACACTGGGGGACTACAATTTCACATGAGATTTGGGCGGGGACACAGATCCAAACCATATCACCAGTCCTCTGTTGGATAGAGTTCTTCTTGACTCAAGAAGATGGCCGGGAGGCTGAGGCACGAGAATCGCTTGAACCTGGGAGGTGGAGGTTGCAGTGAGCTGAGATTGTGCCACTGCCCTCCAGCCTGGGTGACAGAGCAAGACTCTGTCTCAAAAAAAAAAAAGAAGAAGAAGAAGAAGAAGTGGCATTGTCTCTTCTCTCTCTAGGCTTCCAAGATAATATAATCCAGTCCTAGGGCTTTAAATACCACATTCCTGCTGACATTCTCCACAAAACTCTATCTTCATCCCAGAACTCACTTCTAAGAGATCTACAGAATAGAGCCTGCTGCCTACATGATGTCTCAACCAGATGCCCCCAGGCATCTAGAACTTAAAATGTCAGAACAAAACTCTTGGTTTTGTCTCTGAAACCTGCCCCTCTGGTCTTCCCTTTTGCTGGAAATGCTACCACTGTACATAAAGCTGAGCACATTGACCATAATTTCTTCCTTTCCCTCACCACCTCCCAAATTCAATCCATCCCTAAGTCTTGTTGATTTTACCTCCAAAATATATGTCGAATCTGTCCACTTTTTTCCACTGCAATCTTTTAACCATCATCTCTCATCCAGATGCTGGCAATAACCTCCTAAATGATCTCTCTGCCTTTACTCTGGCCCCCTGTAGTCTTTTCTCCTCCTAGCAGCCAAAGAAATCTTAAAAATATAAATCCAGGCTGGGCACGGTAGCTCATACCTGTACATCTCAGCACTTTAGGAGGCTGAGGTGGGAGGATCACTTGAGCCCAGAAGTTCAAGAGCAGCCTGGACAACAGGAAGAAACCCCATCTCTAAAATAAAATGAAATAAAATAAAATAAAAGCTCAACAAAAGGCCAGGCGCAGTGGCTCATGCCTGTAATCTCAGCACTTTGGGAAGCTGAGGCGGGTGGATCACCTGAGGTCAGGAGTTCAAGACCAGCCCTGGCCAACATGGCAAAACCCCATCTCTAGACATATTGTGTGTAATATTTGGCTGGGCACAATGGCTTACATCTGTAATCTTAGCACTTTGGGAGGCTGAGGTGGGTGGATCACAAGGTCAGGAGTTCAAGACCAGCCTCCTGAGCAACATGGTGAAACCCCATCTCTTAAAAAAAAAAAGAAAGAAAAGAAAAAAGAAAAATTCCCAACAATGTTACTTGCCTGCTTAAAAACTACCACTGGAGATGTCCCAAGCTTGTATCCCCGGCCTTGTGCCCACCTTGCTGCTCAGCCTGCTAGCTAGCTCCCAAAAAGTTGCAGCCAAATGTGGTCTCTCCTTCACCTGCCCCAAAAGACTCAAATGCTGTGGTGACAACTGCTGCCAGGAGAACAAGTTCTTCCCCAGCCCCTTGAGGTGATTCTGAAGCCCACCCTGGGCCCAACTCCTACAGAGCCACCCCCTCCCTACAGCTTCAGGCCTGAAGAATATACTGGGGACCAGAGGGGCATTGACAATCCAGCCTTCTGAGTCACCTCCTGCCTGGAATCTTGCCGTCAGCAGCCTCCTGCCCAGTGCCCCCTGGATCAAGCTAGAGACTGTTGGCACCCCAGGAATGTCCATGCCCATGCTGCCATGTCTCTGTTCATTCTCAGATTTAACTTATTGCTTTTTCTGCCTCTGTTTCCACTCCCAGCTACCTCTCTTGTCCTGAGGGTTAGGCTGGAGTGACAGTATCTGCCCACCCCCCAACCCAAGAAAGAGGCTGCCAGAAGGAAATTGCTGACCATTGGAGGTGCCCAACAGCAGAATGGGCTACTCTGAGGGGTAGTGAGAGCCCCATTTCTGGAGGCATACAAATCTTGACTGGACAGCCAGCTCTGAAATTTTATCAGGGCACTTCTATACCTGTGGGAAATTGGACTGGATGAGCTCTGAGCCAGCTCCCAATCCTACCTGAATAGAGAACTCATTGTACCCACCCCAACACATGATAAACACATGTCCTCACTGAAAAAAAAGCAAAACAAAACCTGCCACTGGCTTCTTTCCCATTGTACTTTGAAAATACTCCATATCCACAGCAGGGTTTACCAGCTCTGCACGTTTGGTACACGTTTGGCCCCTGCTGTCCCTGGAGACGTCTTCACTCACCCTCAGCTATACTGGCCTCTTCTCCATTTCTTGAACAAGCCATGTTCTCTTCCATTTCAAAGTCTTTCCCTTCTCCTCTGCCCAGAACATTCTTGGCTAAGTCATGTGGCTAAGTCCTTCCTGACCTTCAGGTCTTGGCACCTTCTCTGAGAGTTTCTTCCTTGACCAGTTCTATCTAAATGAGTCCCCTGCCTTCTCCTCTATCCTAGCATTGTCCTTCTTTCTTTCTTTCTTTTTCTTTCTTTTCTTCTTTCTTTCTCTCTCTCTTTCTTTCTTTCTCTCTCTCTCTCTGTTTTTTTTCAGAGGCAGGGCCTCATTCTATTGCTGAGGCTGGAGTGCAGTGGTGCAATCACAGCTCACTGCAGCCTCTAACTCTTGGGCTCAAGTGATCCTCCTGTCTGAGCCTCTTTAGTAGCTAAGACTACAGGTGCACACCAGGTGGTAGAGACAGGGTCTTGCTATGTTGCCCAGGCTGGTCTCAAACTCCTGACCTCAGCAATCCTTCAATTTCAGCCTTCCAAAGCACTGGATTACAGGTGAGCCACCATGCCTGGCCATATCATGCCTTGTTTTTTTTTTTTTTTTTAGAAAGAGTCTGGCTCTGTCGTTCAAGCTAGGGTACAGTGGTGTGATCTCAGCTCACTGTAACCACCTGCCTGGTTCAAGCTATTCTCCCACCTCAGCTTTCTGAGTAGCTGGGACTACAGGCCCATGTGACCATAACCACCTAATTTTTTTTTTCTTTGTAGAGACAGGGTTTTGTCATGTTGCCCAGGCTGCTCTCAAACTCCTGGGCTCAAGTGATCGTTCTGCCTCAGCTTCCCAAAGTGTCGGGATTACAGGCTTAAGCCACTGTCTTTTTTATAGAGACTTGAGCCTCATGTCTTTTTTATACGTCAGTGTATCCCCAGTGCCTAGCCCAGATCCTGGCACAAATGCTTTATAAAGTTTTGCTGAATGAATGGAGTAGGCACAATACCGCCTCAACGACAGAGCCAGACCTTGTCTTTAAAAAAAAGAAAAAAAGGAGACAAGATATGGCCAGGCACCGTGGCTCACCTATAATCCCAGTGCTTTGGGAGACCAAGGCTGGAGGATGGTTGAGGCCTGTAATCCTAGCACTTTGGGAGGCTGACACGGGCAGATCACTTGAGCTCAGGACTTTGAGAACAACCTGGCCAACATGGCCAAACCATGTTTCTACTAAAAATACAAAAATTATCTGGGCATGGTGGTGCAGGTCTGTAATCCCAGCTACTTGGGAGGCTGAGGCAGGAGAATCACTTGAACCCAGGAGGCAGAGGTTGCAGCGAGCCGAGATCGCACCATTGCACTCCAGCCTGGACAACAAGAGCAAAACTCCCTCCTAAAAATAAATAAATTAATAAATAAAATAAAAAATCAATGAAGATTTGTTGACTGAATGGATCAATTAGCCCTACACTGAGTGAAGGGGTTATAGAGATGACCCAGATATGATGACCCATAGTCTGAAGAAAACCAATATGTAATTGTAAAACTGGTAGTAGAATAGAGATCAGAACTGAAGTCAGTGGGAACACAGAGAGGCTCTTACCCCAGTGCAGGGCTTGTGTGTGAGAAGAGAGGCTGTGTTTACATGACTCAGTGCACCAGCATCTCTCTAAAAGAAATGCACTTCTGGCCGGGCACGGTGGCTCACGCCTGTAATCCCAGCACTTCAGGAGGCCAAGGTGGACCAATCACGAGGTCAAGAGATCGAGACCATCCTGGCCAACATGGTGAAACCCCGTCTCTACTAAAAATACAAAAATTAGTTGGGCGTGGTGGCACATGCCTGTGGTCCCAGCTACTCGGGAGGCTGAGGTGGAAGAGTTGCTTGAACCCAGGAGGTAGAGGTTGCAGTGGGCCGAGATTGTGCCACTGCACTCCAGCCTGGCGACACAGCAAGACTCCGTTGCAAAAAAAAAAAAAAAGAAAAGAAAAAAAGAAATAAAGTTCTTTTTCCTCTTCTAATACTAAAGTATATTAGTGTGCCAACTTCCATATACTCTTTCTTGTTTGTTTTGTTTTTAATGTGCTCAGAGTCATACAGCTTCCAAGTAGTAGAGCTGGGATTCAAAGTCAGGCAGTCTGGCTCTGAGCTTGCATTTACATTTATTTCTTTGAGGCGGAGTCTCACTCTGTTGCCCAGGCTGGAGTGCAGTGGTGCAATTTCAGCTCACTTTCAGCTCACTGCAACTTATGCCTCCCGGGTTCAAGCGATGCTCATGCCTCAGCCTCCCAAGTAGCTGGGATAACAGGCACCCACCATGACGCCTAGCTATTTTCTATATTTTTAGTAGAGACGGGGTTTCACCTTGTTGGCCAGGCTGGTCTCGAACTCCTGACCTCAAGGGATCCCCTTCTCGGCCTCTCAAAGAAGTGTTAGGATTACAGGCATGAGCCACTAAGCCTGGACGATTATATTCTCTTTTTTTTTAGACGGAATCTCACTCTTGTTGCCCAGGCTGGAGTGCAATGGCACAACCTTGGCTCACTGCAACCTCTGCCTCCTGGGTTCAAGCAATTCTCCTGACTCAGCTGCCCAAGTAGCTGGGTTTACAGACACCCACCACCACCCCCCGCTAATTTTTTGCATGTTTAGTAGAGATGGGGTTTCACAATGTGGGTCAGGCTGATCTCAAACTCCTGATGCGAGATCACTTCCACTCACCTCAGCCTCCCAAAGTGCTGGGATTACAGGAGTGAGACACCATGCCTGACCGGTTTACATTCTTTTTTTTTTTTTTAAAGTAATTCGAGGCCCGATGTAGTGGTTCATAACTGTAATCTTAGCACTTTGGGAGGCTGAGGTGGAAGGATCACTTCAGCCCAGGAGTTGGAGAGCAGCCTGGACAACACAGCGAAATCCCACCTCTATAAAAAATACAAAAATTAGCCTGGTGTGAAGAATGTGGTGGCATATGCCTGTAGTCCCAGCTTCTCGGGAGGCTGAGGTTGCAGGATCACCTGAGTTTAGGCTGCAGTGAGCCGCGATTGTGCCTTTGCACTCCAGCCTGGACAAGAGTGAGACCCTCTCTCAATAAGTAATAATATAAATAATTTGAAATGAAATTCACATAACATAAAATTAAGCATTTTAAAGTGAACAATTCAGTGGTAGTTAGTATATTCACCATGTTGAGGCCGGGCTCAGTGGCTTATGCCTGTAATCCCAGATTTTGGGAGGCCAAGGTGAGCAGATTACTTGAGGTCAGGAGTTTGAGACCAGCCTGGCCAACATGGCAAAAACCATCTCTAATAAGAATATAAAAATTGGAGGGGAGGGGAAAAAAGAGTATAAAAATTATTATATAATTTTTATTATATAAATATTATCTATTTATTATATAATAATAAATATTATTTATTATTTAACCACACAACACCAGCTCTGGTGGTGTGTGCCTGGAATTCTAGATACTTAGGAGACTGAGGCAGGAGAATCTCTTGAACCCTGGGAGGTGGAGGTTGCATTGAGCCAAGATCGCACCACTGCACTCCAGCCTGGGCGACGGAGACTCTGTATCAAAGGAAAAAAAATCCGGGCACAGTGGCTCATGCCTGTAGTCCTAGCACTTTGGGAGGCCAAGGCAGGCAGATCACCTGATCCAGGAACTCCTGGAGGTCAGGAGTTCAAGATCAGCCTGGTAAACGTGGTGAAACCCTATCTCTACTAAAAATACAAAAATTAGCCTGGCAAGGCACCACACGCCTGTAATCCCAGCTACTTGGGAGCCTGAGGCAGGAGAATCGCTTGAATCCAGAGGAGGAGGTTGTGGTGAGCTGAGATCGCCCCACTGCACTGCAGTCTGGACAACAGAGTGAGACTCCGTCTCAAAAAAAAAAAAAAAGTAAAAGACAAAAAAGTATATTCACCATGTTGTATAACCACTACCTCTATCTAGTTCCAAAACATTTTTATCACTCCAAAAGCCCCTTACCCATTAAACAACTTCCCCACATTTTCCTCCATGTGCCGTTTTTATTTATTTGTATTTGCATATATATATTTTTTTCTTTCTTTTTTTTTTTTTCAAGACGGGGTTTCACCGTGTTGATCAGGCTGGTCTTGAACTCCTGACCTCAGGTGATCCACCCACCTTGGCCTCCAAAGTGCTTGGATTACAGGCGTGAGCCACCACACCCAGCCTATTTTTTTTTTTGAGACAGGGTCTCACTCTGTCACCCAGGCTGAAGTGCAGTGGCATAATCATGGCTTAGGGAAGCATTGACTGCACAGGCTCAAGAGATCCTCTTGCCTCAGCCTCCTGATTAGCTGGAACCACAGGCATGTGGCACCATGCCTGGCTAATTTTAAAAAGTTTTTTTTTTTTTTTTTTTTTTTTAGAAATCGGGTGTCACACTGTGTTAGACAGGCTGGTATTTTTTTATTTTTCTTTTTCTTTTTTTTTTTTTTTTTTGAGACAGAGTCTCACTTTGTCACCGAGGCTGGATTGCAGTGGCATGATCTCGATTTACTGCAAACTCTGACTCCTGGGTTCAAGCAATTCTCCTGTCTCAGCCTCCCGAGTAGCTGGGACTACAGGCACCTGCCACACGCCCAGCTAATTTTTGTATTTTTAGTAGAGAAGGGGTTTCACCTTGTTGGTCAGGCTGGTCTTTAACTCCTGACCTCAGGTGATCCACCTGCCTCGGCCTCCCAAAGTGCTGGGATTACAGGCGTGAGCCATTCCATCCCGCCTCATGTACTGGTTTTGATTCTCACAATGGCCTAATTGTTCGACTGAGAAAAATGAGGCTGTGAGAAGTTTAATGATAGATCCAAGGTCATGTAGTTAGTTGTGGAGCAGTGATTTTGAACCTTTGCTTTCCGATCCTAAATGTTTGATTAATGCACATCTTCGGGGGAACCTACAAGGAGGTGGCTTTATTTGGGTTCAGAGAGAGTAAATTTTGTTGAGGCAGGGAAATAGAAGCTATAAGTTAGCTTTTAATTGTAAAAAGCCCACGTTGAGGTAAAACTGCAATTAGTACTGTACAGGTGGTTGACACAGCCAAGGAGTAATCGAAGCCCAAGAGCAGCTACAGGGCAGGACTTGGATAGGTCAGCAGTGCACGGAGCTTTGCCAACGCCTCAAGAACAAAAAGTCTGTCATTCCTTGGGCAGCTCCTATACGTGCCAAACTGGAGCCAAAGAGAGGCAGAGGCGCCCAGAGGGCGTGGCTTGCCTTCCAGAAGCCAGGCCTTGCCAGGAATCACCAGGTGGTTGCTTGCGAGAAAAGCTAGGGGTGAAACTGGAGAAAACAAAGTAGGAAGCAGACCTGGACCAATTGCATCCAACTCTGTTGGGAGTCTGCTGGCCACCGGACGCCTGAGTAACTGTCCAATCCCTCCTGGAAGTGTTGTACTGAACCGAGCGTAGAAAGTTAACACCAAGACAAAAGTAGGCCAAATTGCAGGGTCTTTATTGCCGGCGACCACGGAGGACTCACGTCTCTCCAACCTGTGGCCCCGGAGGGAGGGTGTCAATACCTTTTATACCTTTCTCCGGGGTAAGGGTATGTGGCGGGGGTGGGGGTGAGGAGCCTTAGACATTCCGACGGCTAGTGAATTCTGTAAATCACTTTCTGGGCAGAGATGAGGGTGAGGGGCGGGGGTGAGGGTGAA
>CAUYLG010050855.1:0-23267 GCA_963573385.1 Cacajao melanocephalus | reverse complement strand
GCAATTTTACTTACAGACGCCAAGGCTAGCAGTCATTGTGAGGAGAATGGGGCAGCCATTACAACTTATTTAAAACACAACTTTGTTATTTTATAAAATAGTGTTGTTCAGGCTCTAACTCTAGGCCAGCTATAGCACAATTCTTTAGGGAAGCTGGGTGGCTCAGTTTGTAGAGTGTCAGACATTTAATCTGAGAGTCCAGGGTTTAAGTCCCTACTCAGGTGCTGAGAATATGACTTTTATTTGCTTAGAGTGAGGAAACATCAAGAAATCAGTTAAATTTGACCTTAACCAGTAGCAACAATTTGAGGACACAGGACTTGGTGAAGAGCGTTTTGTTTTGTTTTTGTTTTTGTTTTTGTTTTTTTGTTTTTTGAGACGGGAGTGTCACTCTGTAGCCTAGGCTTGAGTGCAGTAGCACGATCTTAGCTCACTGCAACCTTCTCCTCTGGGGCTTAAGCGATTCTCCTGCCTCAGCCTCCCAAGTAGCTGGGATTACAGGTGCACACCACCACACCAGTTAATTTTTCTGTATTTTTAGTAGAGACGGGGTTTCACCATGTTGCCCTGGGTGGTCTCCAACTCCTGAGCTCAGGTGATCCACCCGCCTCGGCCTCCCAAAGAGCTGGAATTACAGGTGTGAGCCACTATTTGCGGCCTGAAGAGTTCTTAGACATGACATCAAAAGTAATTTGTGAAAGAAAAGTTAGTTAATTGTGTGTGTGACCAGCAATTGGATGAGAGTCCTTGGGCTCCCAGAGCAAGGATGCTCGCCGCTAGAGCAAGGATGCTTGCCGCTTTAGCAAGGAAAATGAAAGAGGGCAGTCCTCCAGTCTTAGTGTGGACAGAGAGATGGAGTAAATGAGAAAAAAAACACAAGTATGCTAGCCTTAGCCCATGTTCATCATCCATCATCATCCAAAAGCTTACATTACTAATGATAAAATATTTGCAGTATTGCAGAACGGCCCTCTCTAGCGTCATCCTAGAGGAAGCTGCAAACTAGGGGTGCTGTTCAGCGACTTCCTAAAAGCTCTGTTCTCTGACTGATGGAAGCCACAGGAAGAGGAAGATCTTATCTTTATTAGTTCATTATTATTTTTTCTTGTTTTTGTCAAAAGGGCTTCAAAAGGGATCCAATCGAAATTGTAGCTGTCATGCAATAATTTGAGCTATACATTTGGTTTATTTTTGCTAGAAAGCCCCAGTCTTATCTTTGGTCACAAATCCTGTCAGTCCTTGAAGTGGCAGGCTCACTTGGTTAATTTAAAAAAAACAAACATGTCTGCCAAATATATTAAGTCTTAACAGCTATAGCTTCTGAATCATTCTTTCAAATAAAAATCGTGTTTTCTGAAAAAAACACTAGTTATGCTTGTAACCGAATCGGCGGGAGGAGTCTTTTTTCGGAAAATAACGTTGTGCTGAGGTATGCAACAGAAGTCCTTTATGTATACTTTCCACTTCGCCACATAGAACACACGCAACTCGAGTTGAACTCTAATAAAATTAATCATTATTACTGCATCAAGGGAAAAAAATTTCTTCTACGGTTGTCTATAAAATGTTTTGATAGAAACAAATGAGATGGTTAACACGATTCCTCTCCGGTGGCAGCTGCGTTCGCTCCACGACTCCTTAGAAGGTTGTACTCGAGAAGACTACATCTAGTGTTTTGCTTGGCGCCCTCCTCCGAGGCCCACTATGGTAAACGAGGGCTAAGAGGAGTAGAAATAATTCTAAGCTCAGACGATCTTTGGCAAGGCTAGAAAAGCGCAGACTCGGAGGTTATGGCCTGAGACCATCCTGATTATCAAGAAGGGAATCTTCTACTTCCTTGGCAGAGATAGGGACGGCGTAAACAATCAGATACAAAATGAAATAATTAGAAAATGAAAATGTTGTCGGTACTGAATTTGAATGATTGAAAACAAGAACAGTGGAATCCGCAAACCAGATAGCAGAGTGGCGCAGCGGAAGCGTGCTGGGCCCATAACCCAGAGGTCGATGGATCGAAACCATCCTCTGCTACAAGTTTTACGGCAGGCTGCACGTAATATACAAACAACTCCTTAAAGTTATGCAGGAAAACTCCCATTTCTGCACTGAGGTATGTGTTTCTTTCCCACCTTTGAAATCTCGCCATTTCCCAAGAGTCAACAACTTCATTGCGCCACGCCATCCTGCCTAATAGAATTCCTTTTCTCTCTAGTATCGGCCAAAGAAACAAAAGTATATGCTCACCTGAGATGCTCTATTTTTTTAAAGAAATTCCTTCCTTCCCTAGTGTCGGACAAAGAAACGAAAGTATACGCTTAGCTGAGATGCTCTCACTCTCTGTTTCTCTCTCTCTCTCTCTTTTTTTTTTTTTTTTTTTTTTTTTGGGAGACAGAATCTCACTCTGTCGTCCATGCTGGAGTGCAGTGGAGCGATCTCGCCTCACTGCAACCTCTGCCACCCAGTTTCAAGTGATTTTCCTGCCTCAGCCTCCTGAGTAGCTGGAATTACAGGCGACTGCCACCGCGCCCGGCTAATTTTTTTTTTTGTATTTTTAGTAGAGACGGGGTTTCACCATCTTGGCCAGGCTGGCCTTGAACTCCTGACCTACTAATGCACCCGCCTCGGCCTCCCAAAGTGCTGGGATTCTTTTATTAATACATTGTATGCGATTTCACCGTGGAGATGACAAAACCCAAATTTACTTCTGTTAATTGTCAGGACATTCTCTTCCTTATTAATTATGTCCTTTAATAAGTATTTGACAAAATATAATAACTTTATTGTTTTCAATTAGCTGCTCTCCACCTCTCTGCCTTTGTCATTACTTTTGTTGTTTTTCTCGGTCACCAGAAAAGTGCTTTTTGGGTGTCAACGTTAAGCCCCGTAACTATTTGCTGAAGGCAATTAGTTGGTTCCACCTCTTCAGTCTTGCCTTTGACAAATCATAGGTAAATGAATAAGGACTGTTGTACCGATCCTATTTACATTCATCCTTTATAGACCAGTAGGTTTCTTAGACTTAGTGCAAATAAAACAAATGCCAGCTCACTAGCGAATACAAGTAGTGTTCAGAGTACATAAATACACTTCTGTTCAATGAATTGACTCCATGGAATTCAAACCACCTACTTAGCTGTCTTTTCTGAGTCCAAGAATTCCTTTACAATCCCAGTCAATATTAGTGATATGTGCTAAAATCATTTCTGAGTATGAATAAGAATGTCTTCTTAGGACCCATGCAGCTTGGTTGGTACAATACTGGATTTTTACTTTGAGAGTCAAGGGGTCACACTCTTGTCCAGATGTAGTGGCAGGCCGGGTGCAGTGGATCATACCTGTAATCCCAGCACTTTCGGAGGCCAAGGCAAGTGGATCACTTGAGGTCAGGAGCTCGAGAACAGCCTGGCCAACATGGTGAAACCCTGTCTCTACTAAAAATACAAAATTAGGTGGGTGTCATGGTGCACACCTGTAGTCCTTGCTACTCAGAAGGCTGAGGCATGAGAATCACTTGAACCAGGAAGGCACAGATTGCAGTGAGCCGAGATCACGTCACCTCACTCTAGCCTGGGTGACAAAAGCAAAACTCCATCTCAAAAAACAAAGCAAAACAAAATAACAATAACAAAAAAGCAGATGTAGTGGTGTTTTCTTGTTTGTGCAGCAAGGTTTCTCTCTATGTATTTGAGTGGGCATACTTAAGAAACATACCCGAAGTGTCTCATACACACTTGGATGTGATTTAAATGGTAAATTCTGGAACCCTGAGGCCCTTTTGGAAGGTGGTGAATGTATTTTGTGAGAGAGACTGGGGTCATAGGTGGACAGAGGGCTCATCTGGTAGGCAGACTCTAAGATGACCCCCAATAATCTCTGCGTCCTGATATTCATGCCCTGGTGTAGGTCCTTATCTACCAGGGGTGGTCTTTGTGTCTAATATAAATGATAGATCTAACTCTAGAGGAAGCCAGTTACTATGTCACCAGCAGTCCTGTGTAGTGGCCCATTTAGGGAGGCAGTCAGCCTTCCTGCCAACAGCCACTAGAGAGATTGGAAGAAGATCTTCCAGGCTCAGGCAAGCCTTATGATGATTAGAACCCTGGCATCCTGACTGCAACCTTATGAGGAACCCTGAGCTGGAACCACCCAAACACAACACTTTTGATTTTGATTTTCTGAGTTACAGACACAGTGAGGTAATGAATGTCTTGTTTTAATCCACTACATTGGAGTTATTTGTTACAGCAATTGATAAGCAATACAAATCTCAAATTAAGTTTATAGCTTAAAGCTCCCTGGACTATCCAGGAAATGCACATCCAGGATGCCTATCTACTGTAGGTCACCTTGTGGCTTTGATTTGTCAAGATGAGAATATTTTCTATTTTCTTTACTTGGTGCATTCCTAAGTGACAAGACTACTTTTCGGGCAGTTCACTAGGGATGACAATTGAGCTTTCTCTCTAGATTGTTATGAATCTGCATGTATGTCACTGAGGACACGTGGAGTGACACTTCATTTTCAGCACATCCTGGTGACTTCAGTTTGCCTCCGTTTAGAAGCCGCCAAAGCACAGGCTCAGATTTGCCTCCATGAGCAAGAGCTCTAAAAGCATAAGCAACTGGGTGTTGTGGTGCTCTGCTTATCTGTGTTCTCATTTCCTTTTACATTTGCTTTACATGTCTCTTAGGTTTCTTTAATGTTTTATCACTTTCATTGTCAAAAACAAACTTTTGAAGAATTGATTTAGAACATATTTTAATAAAAGTACAAATCATATGGGTATAGGTAAATGAATTTTCACACAGGAAGCCCACAAGTAACCCCCATCTAGATCAAGAAATGAAATATTACCAGCACCTCAGAGACTCCCTTTACGCTGCCTTTCAGTTACTCTTCCCTTCTGTCTCGCCTCTGTGGCCCAGGCTGGAGTTCCTTTCATCAGTTTTAAGATTTCTATTTTAACATTAATGCAGTTCAGTGGTTGTGTCTAAACTACAAACTGGAGGAAGTGTGATGAGGTGTATCTAACTTCCCAACCTGAAACCTACCTATATTTGAATCCTTTGAAATTTGTATAATCACATGTCAATGTGTCTATTTAGAAACAGAAATAAATTGTGTTCCATGCCAAGCATCTTTTGGGAACCTACAAATCTAATCAACTCTATAAATCCAATGAAAAATTTGTGCAAATATGGCAGTAAAAAGAAAAAAAAGAGAAAAGAAAAATTTGTGCCAATAAATGGCTCAGAAATTTGAGAAATATACCAAGAAAGTATAGAAATAAGAGCAAATGTTGTTTATTTTAAACTCATTTACAGGGTATTTTGGACATACACAGATGTGAAGAACTAATAAACATATAAGCCAATTCAAGAAATCAAAGATTACAAATGAAGGTGAAGTCATCTATATTCCCAACTCTTTTCACATCTTCTTCCAAACCTCTTAAAGATAACCACTACTTTGAATTTGATTTTTACCATGTCCTTACATTTATTTATTTATTTTTACATTAGAATTTTTGATATAATTTTCCATGTTTTTAGTATCTGTATGTATTTTACACTTTATGTATTCATCTGCAATGTGCACGTTTATGCTTGAAGAAACTTTCATAGCTTGAACCACAGTGGATTACTTTTTTCTCAATTTTTTACCTAGGTGTGATCAGGACTAAATTTATTTTTTATTGTATTATATATTGTATTTTGTTTCTCTTCAAGTATGACAACCAAATGAATAAATTTTTCTTTTTTCTATTTTTTTTTTTTCTGAGATGGAGTCTTGCTCTGTTGCCCAGGCTGGAGTGCAGTGGCACAATCTGAGCTCACTGCAACCTCTGCCTCCCAGGTTCAAGCAATTCTTCTGCCTCAGCACCCCCCTAGCAGCTGGGATTACAGGTACACACCACCCTGCCTGGCTAATTTTTGTATTTTTAGTAGAGATGGGGTTTCACCATGTTGGCCAGGCTGGTCTCAAACTCCTGACCTCAGCTGATCCACCTGTCTCAGCCTCTCAAAGTGCTGGGATTACAGACATGAGCTCCTGGGCCCAGCTCTTTTTCTTTTCTTTCTTTTTTTTCTTTTTCTTTTTTTTTTTTTTTTTTTTTGTTGTTGTTGTTGTCAGACAGGGTCTTGCTCTAACACCCAGGCTGGAGTTCAGTGGCATGATCTTGGCTCACTGCAGCCTTGAACCTCCAGGCTAAAGGACTAAATGTCTAAAGCTCAGAAAAATTAAGAAACATGTTCTCTTATAGTTAAAATAATTTTTATCAGGGTTCTTTTGATGCAATAGAGAGCTGTGGTGAGCAGGGGGAAATAATCGTATTTAAAATGGCACAGGTTAATCTGGAAACTCTATTATCATAATTAATCAACATCAGAGTGCAGATAATTGGGTAGGAAGATGAAACAAAACTAGTAATATTCCTCAACATTAGGTTGCTGTCATATATAGAGCTAACATAAATGGAAAGACACACATTAGTGCCTTAAAAGAAAACAAAGCCGCTTACCAGCAAGAAGACAACATGAGTGGCTTCTGCTTCAGGAAAAGACTATGGAGAGAGACTGATACTGCATATATGAAAAACCATCTTGTGATGCCTTAAGAAAATAGTCACCATGTAGAAACTAGTCCAAATCGTGAGGAACAAAGAGAGGAAACTTGAGTAAACACGGCACTTAGAAATATCATTGCCTGGTAATGTTTAATCTGCCTTGTTTTACAGTTTACAGAGAATATACAAGTCCAACATTAGTGGATTTGCTGGTGGCTACAGTGCTTATAACGACCCACATATTGATTAGCATCTTGTTTATTTAGGAATAAATCAATAAGGGAAAAATTTATGGGGAGATTTGAGGTTTGAGTGATATCCACTTGGAATGGCAAAGACTGATAATAACAGCCTGAAATGTACTCATGAGAGAAGTACATATGCAAATGCCCTGTCATTTTATAAATGCATAGCCCTGTTTTGCAACCAGTATCAATAAAAGTGCTTCTAATTCCAAAGGATGATATTATATATGGAACACCTCTGATGATAACTGTTACAACATTAGCCAAAGTCAGGTGCCTGAGAATCATATCTAAGGGCTTCTTCTGATGGGGCTGAAGTAAGAAGATGTGCATATATGTAATGAATACCAGTAAGTTCCCCATAAGCCCAAAGCCAGTTTGAAAGACAAGTAAGATTCCCAGTGTTGTGTCACTTAAATACAAAATATTCATGGTTTTCTTGGGTCTTTTGATTGAAACCAGCACAGCCTAAACAGCAGCATAAATATATTCCGCATATGAAAGTTTAGCAATCACTGAATTCTTAGAAAGAAATTTCAACTTTGACATGAAAATTATCATGAAAGAGGGGCAAATACTCAACTATTCATGAACTTGTTACACTTCTGTGGGATTTCCAGAGGCCGGATGCCATGTATTGTTCAAGTATCTAGAGAGCAGATTAAGTTCACATGGCAGTTGGGCTTTGCATACACAATTTTAGCATTTGTTCTAGCACATTTTTCAGGAGTGGTCTGTTCTATTTTAAAGACAATTTTGCATATAATAAAAAACAATTTTATCTCAGATTCTAGTATTGTATTTTAATCATAAACTTATAACTTGAAATATTTTCTACTTTTTATATATGGGTAATATTTGTAACCTATAAATAGCAATATATGAATATGAATCCACTTTTCAGAATACTAATTGGAGCACACTGTTATTTTATGAATAATAAAATGTATTCATAGAATATGGTTAACTATCGATTAATTTATACCATTAAAATGCTAAATTTGCTTGTTCTGAAGAACTTTCTTTGCTTGGGAAGCATATTCAATATTTTTACAAATATAGTAAACGTTCAGTTGAAGTTGACACAGTGATCAAATGTAATAAGGTATTAAGTCAATTTACTTTCCAGTTAGCCAACACGGTTGATGAAGTCTTTTTCATTTAACAAATAAACAGTTCTTCTCTTGACACTGAATTACCATCTGGTTATTACATAACTTCCTATGTTTCTTTACAGCAAGGTATATTAAAAACTTGGTCTCCAGCTTGCCCTGCAGTATTCAGAATACTGTACACATGCACACATATCCTATTGATTCTGTTTCTCTGGAGACCTCAGATTTAGACACCAGGGAAGTGGAACTGCAACCTGCATGCCCAGGTCCAGATCCATGCTCCAAAGACTCCTAAGAGCACCTTTTGCTTGTGCCTCTGATTGACCTTTGGGGTCCATGCAAGCAGAAGATGATAGCTAAGACAGAGTTACAAGTGGCTTGGCTTAGAGATAAGGAGTACACCAGCTCCAAGGCCATCTGCAAAGATCAGAGTGTTGGTTTTTTTCCTCCCTCTAGGTGTTTATGAAAATCTTCGTCAAGGTAACAGTAATTAAAGCTGGGAGGCAGTGGCGGATCCCAAAGGTGGCTGTGCGGCAAATGACTGGCACCCACTGAAGGCGTCAAGAGCTGCAGAAGAGGAAAAACGCGGCCGGGCGCGGTGGCTCACGCCTGTAATCCCAACACTTTGGGAGGCCGAGGCGGGTGGATTGCGAGGTCAGGAGTTCAAGACCAGCCTGGTCAAGATGGTGAAACCCCGTCGCTACTAAAAATACAAAAATTAGCCGGGTGCGGTGGGGCGCGCCTAGAACCTCAGCTACTCAGGAGGCTGAGGCACGGAATTGCTTGAACCCGGGAGGCGGAGTTTGCAGTGAGCCGGGATCGTGTCACTGCACTCAAGCCTGGGCGGTAGGGCGAGACTCTTTCTCGAAAAAAGAAAAGGAGAAACGCTGGGATCCTCCATCTGCTGCCTTCCTGACTGCTAGTGCCACAAATGCCACCCGAGCGGCACAGATCCCCGGTCCAGGTCTCCAGTCCTCCGCACCTGCGAAAGCCGCCTGCACTCACCCCGCGGGGCGCGGATACTGCTCGGTACTCAGACTTAGGGGATCCGGCGGGCCGACAGATACGCGCCGGGGCCCTGAGCCCCCTGAGCCCATTACTTCGAGGCCCGCAGTAGTCGGAGCCTGGAAACTGCACCGGCTGGATTCCAGCTCTGTGCCACTCACTCGGTGAATCCCGACCGCAGGGTCCCAGGCAGGCACTACCCACGCCAGGGACTGGGGGCCATGCGCTTCCTCTTAAGTTCCTCTCCCTGCACCGACTTCTGCGACTCGCCGTGGAGCAAGCAGAGGTCCGAGCACCCCGCTGAGGTCTCCAAACAGCAAAGAAAGTTACTGGGGCTGCCGAAGTCACCCGTGCCCCTGTTCCCGCGGGTGCCGGACCTGGAGGGTGCCAAGCCCCGAGACCCTTGCGCATTTCTCTCGCGTGAATCCCAACTGTCAACCGAACACTGCGCTCTTGGACTGGGTCAGATTCTGCAGACGTCGGAAACCTCGGAAGCCAAAACCTTGCTGGAAGTTACTGACCGCGCCTCCTCTCTCCTCATGGGCAGTCTCCTGGGCAAACTGGGACTGTCGCCCTCGTCCCTGGCCCAGGTACGCACAGACTTGCCCAAGAGGCACACGAACCGCCAGCCAACTCAGCCCCTTCGCCAAGTCCATCGGGTTCAGTTTGTCCACCGCGCCCACCCTACCCCGCGGCACGGACCTGTGAGGAGGCCGCGAAACCTGGATCCTGCCGATCCAACCACGTGGCCGGTCAACGAGGCTTGGAGGCGCTTTCCCATGAAGAAGGCCCAGAATTCCACCCTGGGACCTCTCCCTTCAGACTGGTGGGAAAGTTACTTAAATCGCACTATTTGGTTTCTTCGAGCCAGCATTTCTGCAAGAAAGTCTATGGCCCCCATTGCTCAAAGCACCCCTGTCCCTGGACAAGCTAAGGCAGGCAGCAGTGTTGGTGTTGGGATGCCTTTTCTACCTGCGCAGGACTCTGTTGGGAGAGGACCTTTTAGATCATCAGCCCCTTCATTTTCCATTGGTACAAAATCAAAAACCCCAAAGAATCGGGAGCAACGGCATTCCCTAAGGCATCATGCCTACGAGAAGTAGTCTGTGTTCCGTGTCACTTGCACCCTGATTTGGACCTCAGCATTCTTTCTGAAAAACCTCAGTGTCTTCCAATTTTCTAAAGTAAACATACTCCAGATCTAAAGCTGGAGCTTTAGATGTTCACCCTGTGTGTCCTTATCTACATCCTTGAAGAATATGAATGACTAAAGCATCTAGTGGTGATAGCAGATTAAGGCCAGGTGGGACCAAACACGTTGGACTTGAACAGAACCTCACCTTCTCCCTCCTAGGCACTTCTCTCTGTGTCCGGTGTGCAGTGTGTGCACAGCAGCAGCATGTATAATATCCAGACTTTGCAAACAAGTTGAATGTCTATCAATAAGCATTTTTTCATACATGCCACCATCTCCACTGTTGGTAAACACTAGCATGTTCTCTGTCACTCACTTCAGGTTGTCTTTTAGAGAGTGTCACTTAAATGGAATCAAACAGTGTGGAACCCTTGGAGACTGGCTTCCTTCATTCAGCATAATGCCACTGAGATTTATCCAAGTTGCCACATATGCCAATCATTTATTTCTTTTATTGCTGATTAAAAATCAATTTTAATTGTATTCAATTGTATGAATATACCACAGTTGCTTTATTCATTCATCTGTAGAAGGACATTTAGGTTGTTTCTATTTTTTCTCAATAATAAAGTCACCATAAACATTAATGCTCAGGTTTTTGTGTGAACATGTTTTCATTTCTCTAGGAAAATTTCTGGGACTGGTATTATTGTTGGGTCATATGGTAAGTGTCCATTAACCTTATGAGAAACTGTCAAACTACTGAGTTCATGACAATCCTATGAGGTAGGCACTGTTTCAGTCGTTATTTTACAGATGGGAACATAACAAATGAAGAAGCCAAATAGCGTGTCTAAAGACACAGTGAGAAAGTGACAAAGGCATGAGCTGTGTCTGGGGCGTTGGCAAGGATGCAGAGAAAACATTGTACATTGATGGTAGAAATCTAAGTTAGTGCAGCCATTATGGAAAATGGTATGAAAGTTCCTCAAAAAACGAAAAACAGAACTGCCATTTGATGCTCCGATCTCATTTCTCGATACATATTCAAATAAATTGAAGTCAATGTGTTGAAGGGATATCTGCACTCCCATGTTTATTGCAGCATTATTCACAACAGCCAAGACATGGCAACAGCCTAAGTGTCTATCAATGACTGAATGGATAAAGAAAATGTGACATAGATGCACAATGAAATATTATTCAACCTTCACAAGAAGGAAATTCTGTCATTTGCAAAAATGTGTAAGATTAACCTGGAGGATATCATGCTAAGTGAAATAAGATGAGCACAGAAAGCAAACAACAGATGATCTCACTTGTTTGTGGAATCTAACGTAGCTGAAGTCATAAAGTAAAAAGTAGAAGGTGGTTACTGGGGTTGTGGGAGAGGAAGGGAATGAGCTATTGGTCAAAGGGTACAACGTTTCAGATAGCTAGGAGGAATATGTTTTGAAATATATTGCACATCAAGGTGACTCTAAGTCAACAAAAATGAATTGCCTATTTCAAAATAAGAGAGTAAATTTCAAACATCCCACCATAAAAAATGATAGGTGATTCAGCTCATCTGGGTACAAAAAAAAAAGATAGGCAAGGTAAGTACTAGATATGTTAACTAGCTTGATTAATCTTTCCACTCCATATACATATATCAAAACATCACATTGTACCTCATAATTGTAGACAATTATGATTTGTCAATGAAAAATAATATTAAAATTTTAAAAGGAATTGTTTCCAGGTAGTTTGGCTCCAAAGAGTATGCTCCTCACCCTCACCACGGGTCCTTCCTGGAGTGCAGAGTAGTGGTAAAAGTATAGCACAGTCCAAGCCAAGGCTGACACATAGCTGGCCTCAGATAGGCAACTTTCTTGACCACGCTGTACCTTTTGCCTAATTATGACGATCATAGAAAACAGCTCATGGGAAAATTAAGCATGTGAAGCCCTTTGACTAGTACCTGTACACAGGGAGGAGACAATACCTCTTAGCTGATGGTACCTTCCATGGTCCTTTTTCTGGACACCTAACACCTATGATGTCTCTAACTTTCCCCAGTATAAAGTGTGATATAAATATGGGTTATTTTCAGTCTACACCTGGAAGGCAGTCATTTTCCTTACTCAAGAATTTATAATCTAGGAATGGTCCAATTGCTTCAGCTCTCTTTTCTGGATCAATAGCAGATGCTTTGCTAGTTACTCTAAAGAACGTCAGAAATGAGTTTACAAAGGTAAAATTAGTGATATATTAATGAGTGGACACTGAAAAGAGGTCATGATAAAAATTTATGGTACACAAGATGCGGGCTGCCTATGCCAGCCATAGTCCAACAAAATATAACCCACGCCACAAAATTGAGCCACTTATGTAATTTTAAATAGTGTAGGAGGCACATTAACGAATTAAAAAAAAAAATGGGGCTGGGCACAGTGGCTGACTCCTGTAATCCCAGCACTTTGGGAAGCTGAGGCAGGTGAATCACGGGGTCAGGAGTTCGAGATCAGCCTGGCCAACAGGGTGAAACCCCATCTCTACTAATAATACAAAAATAAGCCGGGCCTGGTGGTGCGTGCCTGTAATCCCAGCTACTCAGGAGACTGAGGCAGGAGAATCGCTTGAACCAGCGAAGCGGAGGTTGCAGTGAGCCTAGATGGCGCCATTGCACTCCAACCTGGGCGACGGAGCGAGACTCCGTGTCTAAATAAATAAATAAATAAAAATTAAAAATAAAAATGGGAGATATGTATTCTTTAAAATACCCAAAATATCATATTTAATTAATTTTAAAAAATTATCATTGAGATTTTCTTTTCACATAAAGTGTGCAAAATCTGTTGTGTATTTCACATTTATATCACATCTCAGTTAAGTCTAGCCACATTGCCACATTTCTTTGCTTTTTTTTTTTTTTCCGTTATGATCTCGGCTTACTGCAGCCTCGACCTCCCGCACTCAGGTGATCCTTCCACCTCTGCCTCCCAAGTAGCTGGGATTACAGGCGTGCTCCACCATGCCTAATTTTTTGTAAAAAGGGGTTTCAACATGTTCCCTAGGCTAAGTCTAGCCACATTTCATGTGCTCAATAGCCACTGTAGATAACGAGTACACAAATAGTGCAGGTCTAAAATGTTTTAGAAATGCTTCTTATCCTGCATCAACACAGCATAAGAACATAGCAAGACTTACAGCTTGCTCCCTTAGGGAGGGCACCCCAGGTTCAATCTCCAAAGATTCCGTGTTCAGCAATTAGAAGTCTTCTTATTGGCTGATACTCTAGCATAAAGAAATAGAATAATTCCCCTTGAATGTTGTGTTTATTTCAAGTGAAACTTCCATGCAAGATATGACTGGATTCTCTAAAAGAGAGAATGCTGGAATTTAATAAAATTAAAGGACTGGTTAAAGGATAGCTATAAATTGTTTGGTGCCTGTGTATGTGTCTATATGTCTACCTATCTGTGGGTTTGTGCATGAGCATCTGTGCTATATGTATTGATTTCCCCACCAACAGTTTTAACTGACTTCCCCACCATTGTCCCGGAAACAGCCTGACTCTCTTTACTCATTACCCAAGGACCTCAAGATATAGTGTCTGCTCCACTCTAGGACTCTCACAGTTAGTAATGAACTTTCCTAACCACTCACAGCAATGCATGAAAGGAAGCCACAAAGAAAGACAATAGAAGAGCATGTGGTCTTCATGGAGCAGTTGCAGCCAGCCACAGAAGAGATTTAGAGAGCTCCTGGCCACACTCAGGAGATCTTTCTTTGCCTCTGAAGTCTAGATCTGTGGTCCAAATGGACACATTTTCCTGCATATTGAATGGATTAACATTGCCCTTAAACAAGAAATATTTCTTAGTTTTCTGGAGCCCCATTTAATTTATATTTTTTTCTTTTGGAATTAATACATTAATAGGAAACCTTTGTTTTTTTGTTATTGTTTTTTGGTTTTGTTTTTTGAGATGAGTCTTGCTCTTGTTGCCCAGGCTGGAGTGCAATGGCACAATCTCGGCTCACCACAACCTCTGCCTCCCAGGTTCAAGTGATTCTCCTGCCTCAGCCTCCTGAGTAGCTGGGATGGCAGGCATGAGTCACCACACCAGGCTAATTTTGTATTTTTAGTAGAGACGGGGTTTCTCCATGTTTCAGTCTGATCTCGAACTCTCGACCTCAGGTGATCCGCCTACCTTGGCCTCCCAAAGTGCTGGAATTACAGGCGTGAGCCACCGTGGCTGGCCAAAAAGGAAACTTCCTCCTTTGGGTTGGCATTAATCATTTTCTTTTCTCATCTGTTCTTGTAATACCTTCCCTTATCACTCATTTCAAAAGAGAGATGACAAGTTTAACATTAATTTCCAACAGATTCAAGTTCTATCTTCCAGTGAATAGAATACATACCTATCTTTGGTATGTTATGGTTTTATAATTTTCATACACACAAAGGAAAAGCATTTTTTACTTCTGCCTAATAATTATGCAGTTGTCCTTTGGTATCCGTGAAAGGTTGGTTTCAGGACCTCCTGTGGATAGCAAAATCTACCAATGCTCAAGTCTCTGATATAAAATGACCAACTATTTGCATATAACATATGTACATCTTACGGTATACTTTAAACCATTTCTAGATTATTTATCATACCTTACATCAGGGGTCCCCAACCCCTGGGGTACCAGTCCTGTCTGTGGAAAAACTGTCTTCTACTAAACCGGTTTCTAGTGACAAAACGGTTGGGGACCGCTGTCTTACATGATGCAAATGCTATGTAAATAGTTGTTATGTTGCAATGTTTAGAAAATAATGACAAGAAAATTTCTGTACGTGTTCAGTATAGATGCAGGGTTTTTTCCAGTATTTTAGATCCGAAGTAGGTTGAATCCATTCATGCAGAACCCATGGTTACAAAGGGCCAGCTGTTTTACATTTTTACTTAAGTTAGACTCTCCTGCTCATTGTCACTTCTTTATACACTTCAATGCGTGATTCATAAACTTTAAAGTTAATGAGAATGGTTTGTGAATTCTTCTCTAAAGCAACACATGTTAATCATGAAGACACCATTTTTATCCCCACACACATAAACTAGAGTCATGTGGACTTTACAGGAAAAAAACGAAAGCAAGTAAGTTAAATCTGAAATGGTAGAGGCAAAAATCCAATGTACTCTTTTTTTTAAAAAGTTTATGTATTTTTTTTAAGTTTATGTTAAGGATTCCATAGTCAAAATCGGGGAGGGGAGCCTTAATAAGATATTTGCAAATTTTGTTGTTGAGGAAATGGGGATTTTTTTAGACTGCAGGCATGCACTACCGCACCCGGCTAATTTCTGTATTTTCGGTAGAGACAGGGCTTCGCTATGTCGGTCTGGAACTGGTGGACTCAAGCTATCCACCCGCCTTGGCCCCTTAAAATGCTGGGATTACAAAAATAAACCCCTGTGCCGGGTCCTGAGGAAAATATTTAAAGCTCTCTTTAGTAAGTCATTACATATGGTAAAAAATGTATATAAATTCTTCTAAACAATGAGCACCCTCATTAATGAGAACTTACGCACAAAAAATGAATCGGACAAACGGAAATAAGATGATGAGGGGAACATGCTTTGTTCCTTTAATCTTGCTGCTTTGAAGACGTCTTAATCTGGAGAACCCCTAGGCCAACAATCTTCAATTTATTTTTAGCCACTGACCCCCAAAGGCACTTTGAACAGATGTCCTATCATAGGAGATTAGTTTATACCTACGGGTGTGTATACATTGGAATACTGCGAAGCAGAGCGAGTAGAGACGATATCTATTAACCGATACGGAGCAATTTCTGGAAGACATTGTTTTTGTTTGTTTATTTTTGAGACAGAGTCTCGCTCTGTCGCCCAGGCTGGAGCGCAGTGACGCGATCTCAGCTCACCGCAACCTCCGCCTCCTGGGTACAAGCGAATCTCCTGCCTCAGCCTCCCGGGTAGCTGGACTACAGGCGGGCACCACCATGTTCAGGTATTTTTAGTAGAGACGGGGTTTCGCCATGCTGGCCAGGCTGGTCTCGAACTACTGACCCCGTGATCCGCCTGCGTCGGCCTCCCAAAGTGCTGGGATTACAGGCGTGAGCCACTGCGCCAGGCCGAAGATACTGTTAAGTGAAGAAAAAGCAAAATGCAAAGGAGTATTTATAGTAGTATGTTACTTTCTGAAGTGCAAGAAAAAAGGGGAAATAAGAAGGCAGACACATAGAAGGATAAATCAGGAAGTGGCCAGACTCGCTGTCTGACGCCTCTAGTCCCAGCACTTTGGGAGATCGAGGCGGGTAGATCGCCTGAGGTCAGGAGTTTGAGACCAGCCTGGCCAACATGGTGAAACTCTGTCTCTACTAAAAATACAAAAAAATTGCTGGGCATGGTGGCTGATGCCTGTAATCCCAGCTACTCGTGAGGCTGTGGCAGGAGAACTGCCTGAACCTAGGAGGCGGAGGTTACAGTGAGCCAAAATCCCACCACTACACCACTCCAGTGACAGAGAGAGACTCCGTCTCAAAAAAAAAAAAAAAAAAAAAAAAAAAAAAAAAAAAAAGGAGGGTGGGAGATAAATCAGGAAGCAATGAAGTCAGTTACCTAGAACTGTAGTGGTTGTCAGAGGTGGTGGCTCACGCCTGTAATTCCAGCCCTTTGGGAGGCTGAGGACAGTGATCTTTCAGATCAGCAGCTTGGGACCAGCCTAAGAGAAAGAGCAAAAACCTGTCTCTACAAAAAAAATACAAAAATGAGCTATTCTGCAGAGGTGGAAGAGTGACTTGAGCCTTGGGGAGGTGGAAGCTGCAGTGAGCTGAGATCGTGCCACTACATTTCAGCCTGGGCTGGTATTCAAGCGAATACCAAACTATAGTGTACAAAAAGAAAGAACCAGACCAAGTTATTTTTAACTTGGGGCAGGATGAGAACTGCAAACAAATCTTGTACTCTTTTTAATTGATTTTGTTTTCTGTTGTAATGTGGACAAAGCAATACTGAAACAATTTTAGGTGTTTTATAGCATACGGCACATGAGTAAATGTGTTGATATATTCACTTGAGTAAATCATTTTAGCCAGTGTTCTAATTGTGGAAGAGAATCATGCAGATAGGAGATGGTGGGAAGGCATAGAATTGTAAATATTGGGCCAGGGGTGGTGGCTCACGCCTGTAATTCCAGCACTTTGAGAGGCTGAGGCAGGCAGATCACCTGAGGTTGAGAGTTCAAGACCAGACTGAAACATGGAGAAACCCTGTCTCTACTAAAAATACAAAATTAGCCTGGTGTGGTGACTCATGCCTGTAATCCCAGCTACTCCAGAGGCTGAGGCAGGAGAATCACTTGAACCCAGGAGGCAGAGGTTGCAGGGAGCTGAGATGGTGCCATTGCACTCAATCCTGGGCAACAAGAGTGAAACTCCATCTCCAAAAAAAAAAAAAATTGTAAATATCACTGAGTACTCACAATTATTAAAATACGCATATGTATGTGCATACTCATGTATATGGGCCCATGTACATATATGTGTGTGTCTATTTATGTATTACGTATGTGTGAGTATACACATGTATTTCCTAGATATTGTTGATAAAAGGTTCCAGAAGCAAAGCTGCCTTGGAAGCAGTAAGTACACATAGGCCCTGGATATTGGTCTCCAATGTTATTCCTCACTAAAAGATCACCTCTGAGAAATAGGAGACTTCAGGACTTGGACAGGGAAAATGCAGTCAAGCCTAGAGCAAGTTGTTATGCCAGAAATTAAGAAAGTTTTAAGAAATATAATGGAAGAATGTCACAAGAACAGAGTAGTCAGCTTGAAGGGGCTCCCTCTGACAAAATCTGGGTTATACAGACTACCAAAGTTATTAAAGGCAATAATGGAATTGTAAACCACTGAAAAATAAGATTTTATGAGTCCATACTGATAATAAATACGTAAACAGATGTTAAAGGGGGACTCTTGATTACAACAGAATGCCAAAGTAAAAACTGGTAAATGTGAAGAACATTCTGGAGTTGGAAAAAAATAATCATTTTGCAACCATCGTAGTAAATACGGTTCAGGTAGCAATTATCAATAGATGCTAACTCTGGAGGAAAATTTTGATGCGGAGCCAATTATTTGAATGATCTTTAGGTGTCTCCCACAGATTGTTCATAAGTTGCAAGGGGGAAAGTATACACATATAGCAACTTGACTGTGTGACTGGAATTAACCTCAGTAATGAGGGGCAATGGACATTGCATGTCTCTAGATTTAATACTCCTGAGAACCACACATCACTTACATGCTATTCTCTGTGGGATGCATAACGTGAACCCAGTTAGGAGGGAGAAAAAAATCACACAAAGCCCAAATAAGAAATGTACTATGTTCTAAAAATCTGAGCAGTCACCATGTTCTTCGATTCAATGTCAGCCGGGCGCAGTGGCTCACGCCTGTAATCCCAGCACTTTGGGAGGCTGAGGTGACCAGATCACGAAGTCAGGAGTTCGAGACCAGCCTGACCAACATGGTGAAACCCTGTCTCTGCTAAAAATACAAAATTAGCTGGGCATGGTGGCCCAAACCTGTAATCCCAGCTACTCAGGGGGTTGAAGCAGGAGAATCGCTTGAACCCAGGAGGTGGAGGTTGAAGTGAGCCGAGATTGTGCCACTGCACTGCAGCCTGGGTGACAGAGCAAGACTCTGTATAGGAAAAAAAAAAAAATCAATGTCATAAAATACAAAGAAGGGTTGTGAAAATGTTCCAGGTTAAAGGAGACTAAAGGGATATGGAAAATACCCAATTCTAGACTGATTCCTGAACTGGAGGAGTAAATATGATAAAGGATCAATTGAAAAAATTGGAATACAGGTGAGAAAATTCATTAAAAAATTATATCAGTGTTAAATATACTGAATTGGTAACTATATTGTGGCTCTAGCACAAGAAAATATTCCTTTAGGAAATACCCACTTAAATATTTAAGGGCAAAGGAACATAATATATATAACTTACTCTTAAATGTTCTGGAAGACACATAAACATACACAGATAAACATATACAGAGAGAGAGAGAGAGAGAGAATGAATGTTTATAGGTGAATCCTGTTAAAAGGTATGTGGGTGGACTTTATTAGTATATTTATTATTATAATATTCTTATTTTTAAATTTTTTCTATAAGTTTGAAATTATTTCCAGATAAAAAGTTTAAAAAGACCAGGTGTAATGGCTCACGCCTGTAATCCCAGCACTATGGGAGGCCAGAGTCGGGTGGATCACCTAAAGTCAGGAGTTTGAGACCAGTCTGGCAAACATGGTGAGACCCTCATCGCCACTAAAAATGCAAAACTTAGCCAGGCTTAGTGGTGGGGACCTGCAGTCACAGCTACTTGGGAGGCTGAGGCAGAAGAATCGCTTGAACCCGGGAGGTGGAGGCTGCAGTCAGCCAAAATCATGCCATTGCACTCCAGCCTGGTCGACAGATTAAGAAAGACTCTGTCTCAAAAGATAATAACAATAATTCAAAAACATTTTAATAGAAATTTGAAGAAGGAAAAAGAATATTATAACCAACATTCAACTTCCCATCAATCAGCTTAAACAGTTAACAATATTTTGTCAACGTTGTTTTGTCTATTACTCCCCAACACCAAGTAGTGTTTGGAAGCAAATCGAAGACAGGAGATTCCAAAGGACTTTACTTTAACAATAAACAAAGGTACAAATTACTTGTTCCTATGTAAATAGAGAGGACGGTGACACACAAACTTCTGTGGATTGTTCAGAGAAGGAGAGGGTAATCAGAGCCTGACCAAAGCTTTTGGTTCTTTGGCATTGCAACATGAGGCACTGTGTGAGGAGAGCAAGGGATCATTGCGCCATGGGGACACCTTGGCTAAGAGCCCTTCAGGTGCAGGCAATGCCCGCAGCCCACTTGCTGGATGTAGTAAATTGTAATCTAAGAAGACAGAGTAATTCCACTCAGATCTGCAAGAACTCTGTGGTACCTAAGGAGGAAATAAAACAGACAGATGGTTGAGAGAAATGAGAGGAAGCAAAAGGAGAAAAGATATAAGTGATCTAATCTACGTAACTTTTCTCAGAACAACTCAGACCTGCGGCAGAAACCAGAAACCCCTCGTTTTCTTTAAAAAGACCAATGAAGGTGGGATTCGAACCCACACATGCAGAGCACAACAGAGTAGCAGCCCATCGCCTTAGCCACTCGGCCACCTTGTCATTTGGATGGCACTCTCTGCTGGGGGAGTACTCATTTAAGGCTTACTTTTGACAAAGCCTTGCAGTTTGATTCTGGTGATATGTTGATATGTATTGTAATGTCCTTCAAATTGTAGTCTCCTTGAAGAATTCCAACACAAAACAAGCTCTTTCCACCTTCTTGTGGAGAACCTTTTACAGTTTCATGATCCTACCCAGCTTCTGTAGGTCCAGTCTCGAGTGTCACCGTTCCTCCGTATCCATACTGGCTTTCCAGCTACAGTGATTTTTTCTTCTGCCCAAGCTCCATGCTCTCCTTTTTTTTTTCTACCCACAGCTGTCTTTTAACTCTTCTCTCTGCCCTCACTTCATCTGCCTTAATTCACTGCTCATTCTCAGATCTTGTTAGTCCTTACAGCCCTTCTTACTGAAGGCTAAGCAGCTGACAATTTGGGGGAAATTTTTTTCTGTTGCAAACGTATTTCTGGTCTGTTTCTGCCAAGGAATTTTATCCCATTATTATGCATTTGTATGCTTAGAGACCGTAGCATGCCACACAGCAACGGAAAATACTTACATAAAGTGAAACCTCTAAATTTTTGTTTTTTCCATTGACCATAAATCCCTAAGAGTTTCACCGTTTTTCTTCAGGTTTGAAGTACCTTTACACCCAATGGTGGCACACAATAAAAAAACCGAAATCAACAATTTTGATAAGTACTTTGGCATATATGAAAAGTAGAGTTGCATGGGAAATGCATCTTTTAGTGAAATGACGTTAATATTTTTTTCTCCATCAATTCATGTGTCCACGGATAAATACTTCTTTATTTTTTTTTAAAGCCAGTCAAATTTAGCAGTAAGGGGTTGTATATCAACTTTAGCAACACTAATGTTAATAAGTTCTGATAACCCACTACCATCTGACCAGCCGGATAAATACTTCTCATAGCTGGAGTAAGAAAAGTTCAGTGGAATTAACAGCAAAAACACCAGTAGATTGTGGTTTTGAGTAAGTCCGGGCATTCCAAAAGGTGTTTTAGGATTATTTAACGTGTATTATTTAAAGTGGAATCTTCAACACGTTTCCATTATGTTTATCTAAATTTAATAAACGGTAGCAATAAATAGAAGTGATGGCGAGGACATTTGGGACCATGTAAAATATATAACTTTATGGAAATTCATATTTGTATTCATATTTAACAAAAGTCAAAGAATTTTTCTACGAGTCTCAGTAAGTATAAAAAAATGAAAACACTAACTTTCCATGGCATATGTACGTTCCGTTTTGTTGAAAATGGAGGCCGGGCGCGGTAGCTCACGCCTGTAATCCCAGCACTTTGAGAGGCCGAAGCGGACGGATCACTTGAGGTCGGGAGTTAGAGAACAGCCTGGCTAACATGGTGAAACCCCGTTTCTACTAAAAATACAAAAAAAAATTAGCTGCGCGTGGTGGATCCCAGCTAATCGGGAGGCTGAGGCAGGAGAATCGCTTGAACACGGGAGGGGGAGATTGCAGTGAGCCAAGATCGCCCCACTGCACTCCAGCTTGGACAACAAGAGCAAAACTCCATCTCAAAAAAGAAAAGAAAAAAGAAAATGGAATATTATTAGTCGGAAGTAAACGAGCAATGTGAAGGTTCCTTCATAAAATCATGTAAAATATGCAACTGGGACACAACTGTGTCTTGTTTACAGAAGCTTTGGAGATAGCATTTAGTTCCTTCATAAAACCGTGTAAAATACGCAACGGAGACACACAATTCTGTGTCTTATTTATACAAGACTTTGGAGACAACATTTAGTTCCTTCATAAAATCATGTAAAATACACAACTGAGACACCCAACTCTGTGTCTTGTTCTGTCACAGTAAGATGTTATGTAAAAAGTGAGAATGATTTGCAGGAGAAGATGGAAGGAGCTAGTGCGTTAAGGGAGACACATCTGGGGCAATGTTTCGCTGTAGCCTCTAGGATCTCGTGGTCGCCGGCCCAGCCACCCTGTCGCTAAGCTTCTCTGCTGCCCCCGACGCTGGCTTCTCGGACCTTCCTTTTCGGAAGCGCTTTTTCCCGTTCACATTCCCTGCCTTCTCGCCTCGCCTGCCGCTTTCCTCTTTCGTCCCCGCCTCCCCAAAACCAAACCTTCCCAGCAATTTCCGGGTGACTCAACGTCTCTAATCTGTCTAAGAGGGTCCAAGCTCTGAAACCCCTTCTTCAGGACCCGGTCCAAGCCCAGACATGGAAATGTCAAGAAAGTCGAGTTGCTGGGCGCCAAGCACCGCGCTCAGGGAACCCTCGCTAGGAAACGCTGCAGGACGTGGGGGGTGGCGGAGGGGCGGGAGGATGGGTAGAGTAAACTCTGTTATCCTGGGACAGGGAGTCTTTTCAGCTCATTTCCCCCTCCTCTGTCCAAGTCAAACTTGCTTGTGCAAACTCGAAGCAGCATCTATCTGTATTGAGCATTGGCTATCGCCCGTTCTATCTTCCCCATCGCCTGTTCGACCGGCTCAGCCCTCAGAAGTTGAGCTTCTATCCCTTTGTGGTCTTGTCTGAGGACTGTTTTCTCTCGGCTTCAGCGACTGTCAGCTCTCAGACCCATTAAGTAGGTGAATCCTTTTCTCAATTTCCTTCCCAACTTTTCTCTGTCCGTTTCCTTTCTCTCTTCTCACCAGCCTTCTGTCTACCGTCTCCTCACTTGTTTGCAGATCTTTTCTGGAGACTTTATTCCGAATTCCAGCAGGGCTCGCGTGATTTCCCCCTGCATTTCCCTTTGAGGTTTCTCTTTTTTCTCCAAAGAACAAATTGTGCGCAGAAAAAAATAAAGTTATTCTTTGGTTGACAGCTAAAGATATTTCGCTCAAGAGATGTGACGTGGGAATATCAGGAATAAAGTTTTGTCAAGTGATTTGTATGAGCACCAGGATAGCCTGTGGAGAAACGATGGCGATTTGAATGCAGAGGACAGAAGCCAAGGTTCCACCG
>CAUYLG010050853.1:0-11079 GCA_963573385.1 Cacajao melanocephalus | reverse complement strand
AAACCCATTCGAAAGTGGGCGAAGGATATGAACAGACACTTTTCAAAAGAAGACATTTATGAGGCCAACAAACATGAAAAAATGCTCATCATCACTGGTCATTAGAGAAATGCAAATCAAAACCACATTGAGATACCATCTCACACCAATTAGAATGGCAATCATTAAAAAATCTGGAGATCAGATACTGGAGAGGATGTGGAGAAATAGGAACACTTTTACACTGTTGGTGGGAGTGTAAATTAGTTCAATCATTGTGGAAGCTTATTTTTTAATAGCCTGCCACTTACTAGAGTGTGAGCTCACAGTTGGGGCAAGAATTTTAAAAAATTGATTTAATTGACGAATAAACTTTGGTATATGTATTGAATACAACATGATGTTTTGATATATGTATACATGTGGCTAAATTGAGCTAACGTGCTTAACTCATGTTTTCTTGTGATGAGAACACATATTCTCAGTGATTTTCAAGAATACAATACAGTCTTATGAACTATAGTTACCATGTTGTACAATAGATCTCTTAAACCTAATTGACATGTTTAACTGAAATTTTGTGCTCTTTAACCAATAGCTCCCTCACCACCTCTACCCACCACCCTGGACCTAGCCCCTGATAAGCACCATTCTACTCTCTACTTGTTATGAGTTCGACTTTTTTAGATTCCACATATAAGATCATTTGGTATTGGTCTTCCTCTGCTTGGCTGATTTCATTTAACATGATATCCTTTAGGTTCATGTATGTTGTTCCAAATACGAGGATTTTTGTCTTTTTAAAGGCAGAATGGTGTTGCATTATGTATATATACCATATTTTCTTTATCCATTCATTCATTGGACACTTAGGTTGATTTCATGTCTTGGCTATTGTGAATAATGTCACAATCAACATGGGAATGTATATGTCCTTTGGATGAATACCCAGCAGTGGGATTGCTGGATCATGGTAGTTCTATTTTTAATTTTTTTTTTTTTTTTTTTTTTTTTTGAGACACAGTCTAACTTTGTCACCCAGGCTGGAGTGCAATGGTGTGATCTTGGCTCACTGCAACCTCCACCTCCTGGGTTCAAGCAAGTGTCTTGCCTCAGCCTCCCAAATAGCTGGGATTACAGGTGCCCACCACCATGCCCAGCTAATTTTTTGTAGAGATGGGGTTTTGCAGTGTTGACCAGGCTGGTCTTGAACTCCTGATCTTAGGTGATCTGCCCGCCTTGGCCTCCCAACGTGCTGGGATTACAGGCATAAGCCACCACGCCCGGCCCTATTTTAATATTTTAAAGAACCCTCAGTGTTTTCTTTACTAATTTACCTTCCCTCAATAGTGTAAAAAAATTTTCTCCACACCTCTTTCTCAACACTTTTATTTTATTTTTTGATGCTAACCATTCTAACAAGTGTGAAGTTATATCTCATTGTGATTGTAATTTGCATTTCCCAGATGACTCGTGATCTTGAGTATTTTTTCATGTACCTGTTGGCCATTTGTATGTCTTTTAAGAAATATCTATTCAGGTCCTTTGCCCACTTTAAAATCCAGTTATTTGTTTTCTTACTATGGAGATATTTGAGTTCTTTACATATTCTGGATATTAACACTTTATTGGATACATGCTTTGCAGATATTTTCTCCCATTTCATAGGTTATCTCTTCACTCTTGATTCTATGGCTGTGCAGAAGCTTTTTAGTTTGATGTAATCTTATTAGTTTTTGCTTTTGTTGCCTATGCTTTTGGAATCATATATAAAAAATCATTGACCAGACCAATGTCATGAAGAGCTTCCCTCATGTTTTTCTCTTAACAGTTTTATAGTTTCAGGTCTTATGTTTAAGTCTTCAATCCATTTTTAATTGATTTTTATATATGGTGGGAGATGGGGTTCTAATATTGTACATGTGGATATCCAGTTTTCCCAGCATCATTCATTAAAATTGTTCTTTCTCCATTGTGTGTCCTTGACACTTTGTCTGAAATTAATCAACCATAAATGTGTGGATTTATTTCTGGGCTCTCTGTTCTGTTCCATTGGCCTATGTGTCTGTTTTTATGCTGGTACCATGCTGTTTTGATTATTATAACTTTGTAGTATATTTTGAAGTTGGGTAACTTTATGTCTCCAACTTTGTTCTTTTTGCTCAAAATTGCATTGTCTTTTCAGAGTCTTTGTGGTTCTATATGAATTTTAGGATTGTTTTTTCTGTTTCTGTGAAAAATGTCATTAGAATTTTCATAGAGATTGCATTGAATCTGTATATCACTGGGCAGTGTGGACATTTAAAAAATATTAATTCTTCCAATTCATTAACATGGGATACCTTTTTATTTGTGTCATCTTCAATTTCTTTTATCAGTGTTTTATAGTTTTCACTTTACAGGTGTCTCACCTCTTTGGTTAAATTTATTCCTACATATTTTTTTTGAGTATTGTAAATGGGATTTTTTTTTTAATTAGAATTTTGCGTTGGTGTTCTTAAGTGAGAGATAAATGTGAAGTTTTCTGTCCTTTGCATTATAATTCAGGTTTGGAATCAATGTTATGTTTTCTTTATAAAAATTAACGGAAAGCATTTTCCTCTTTTAGAAGTATTTAAGTAGCTTTGGTTCTTGATGTTTTGGTAGAATTCCTCTCTGAAATAATTTAGGACCAGTGCTGGTTAGGTTAGTTTTTTATTAGTTTTTACATTTCAATTTTTGCTTTATATCTTGTCAAATTTGGTAATAGATATTTTCTGAGGAAATACCTGTTTGATCTAAGCTTTCAAATTTATTTGGAAAGATGTATATTACATTTAATATACATCTCTCATTTTTTAAAATATAGCATTTTTTTCAAAGTCATCTTCCCCTATTTATTTCCTGTTTTGTGTATTTGTGTTCTCCCTGTCATCTGCTTCCTCCCGACTTTGATTGGTTAACTAGTGACCATTTATTTTGTTGATGAATGCTTTAGGAGTCAGATTATTTATTTATTCTGTTTTTTCATTTCTAAATAATTATTTGTACTTTATTATTGCATTTCCTCTTTGACTTGGTTACTATTTTTATAGCGTTTAAAATGAGTATTGAATTCAGTGCATTAATTCTTTAATTTTTATTGATATATAATCTCTAAATTTCCCACTAATCACTGCTTTAATTTTATACTATACATTCCAATATGTGATTAAGTATGATTTTTAAAAAAGAAATTTGGTGATTCTTTTTTTCTCTGACCTGAGTTGTTTAATGGAGAATTTTCTTTCTTTTTTTTAATTTCCAGGGTGAAATGACATTTTTGGTTTTAAAAATATTTCTTTTAGTTTTACTATATTGTGACCAAAGAATGTCGTTTGTATTTTATTTTTGAATTTTTGTGATGTAACATACACTAAATTTCTTTGAATGTTTCACATTGTTTGATGAAAAGATGAGATTCTTTGGCATCAGAGTATATTTTGGATATATATAATATCTACATTATTAGTTATGTTTTTAGGCCTTTTATATACTTAGTGTATACTTTTTTTCACTTGACCTATCTTGGACTGAAAATGATCTATTAGTATATTTCTGTTTATTGCTTCTTGCATCTTCTGTAGTTTCTGCTTTTTGAAGGTGACTGCTATGTTATTTGGTACACAGATATTCAAAATGATTACATCTTCATTATGGCTATAATACCATAAAGTACTTTATTTGTTTTGTTTAATGCTTTAAGGCCTGAATTCTCCTTTATCAGATATAAAGCTCACAACCTTGCTTTACTTTTGTTTGCAATTGCCTACTCTACTTTTCCTATTCCTTTACTTTTTGGCCTTTTTTTGGAAACCAGGCACATTGGTTTTAGGCCTGTCTACATTTATTGATAAAACTTACCGGTGAGTTTTTACAGCACAGATAGTCAGCCTGAGGCTTTCAAATTCATGTTAGAGCTGCTACTTTTTGCAAATCTGTAGCAATGCTAAATATTTTACTTTTGCAAACACATTTTACAATACTGATGATCTTTCATTTTCTTAAATTTCATAAGTAAGAAATATTTGCCAGCTTTATCAAAAGAATATGGCCGCCCAAAGTTAATATTTTTTAAAATGGACACAATTACTTAAGAGAAAATATGTTTTTGAGTAGGATTATTATGCTTTTATGTTCAAATTGTCAGTACATTGATCAAGTCTGCTAGAACAGCATTCATTGGGAGAAAACTACCAAAGACAAAATAAGTAATATCTAGGGGATGCCATTGTCCATCCCCTCTAGAAAACGCATAGAGATTTTAGCAGGGATTGGTATTCTATTCAGAAAGAAGAATACTTAGATTTTTGGCCTTCTAAGCTGCATGACTAAGAAGGCAGTGGCATCCTGCTGGTTGATCAGGGACCAGGGGAAACCTGACCCTTTCCTAATAGCTCAGGCTTTGTGGTTAGGAGGTGTGTGTCAGGGGATGGAGGCGGGTTTTTTTTCTCCTTTGCTGTAATCGGGGCTGCATCCAAGTGATGCGGCAATATGGTAGTAGGATTCACCTGCCTCTTTCCTGGCATGACTAAGACACTGCAGTCCAAGATTTGGGGTTAACTGAGAATGATTGCCTTAAGTGCTAGGCATAGTGAGTTTCTATGTAGCTTTGCAAATTCCAACTCCCTCTCTGGGAAACTAGACTCAGGCAAGTTAACAGTTAACTTTCAATTTCTATTACAGAAATGTCATTATGTTATTTTTTCATCTTAGAAGCAATGTATATTTATATAAAGTCCCTTATATTTTTTATATGGTTGGCATCAATAGGTAATTGTATCATTATTTCAATCTGGTCAGTTGTGAGAAAGTTGTTTTTGATTTTGTCATTTAAATTTGGATGTTGTTACTATGGGAAAATGGAAAAATACATCTCCTCTTTGAAAAGTAGTAAGTGGCTTGAATATCAAGATTGCTTCCCTTGAGGGGAAAACGTGTTAGTGCAAATAATTTTCTGCACATGACATGCTTCTACAAAGTTGTTACACGTAGTTTTTATTGTACTTCAGTTTTTCTAACAAATGGCAGCAGGTAAAGCATTTTTAATATACTGTTAAGCTATAAACTGATTCACAATAAGAAATAAGACAAATAAACTTCAGTTGAGGTCTGGGATGGATGGATTTTTAACTCATTTTTTCATATATTTGAAAATAAAATACAGATAACAAGAGAGAGACATTGATTATACTCTTTCCTTTCTATGTTTATGCTTCCTAAGTTTTCAATAATTTGTAATATTTTAGTAAAGGAATGCCTATATAGTAAACTTCATATTGAAAAGGCAGGATTTTCTATTTTATCTATGCGGTATATATTTTATTCTACTTACATAAAATTTATGTACTTTTTGAATTTTAAGTATTTGATATGAATTTTGTATTTTTTTTGGACAGAAACATCAAATGTGTTTGGTATTTTCATTGGCATTTCCTTTTTCCTTTTTTATTGCACCATTTTCCACACCCATAACAATGTCATGCTTATGGTGGATGCTTGATGAATATTAGGTAAATAAATGACTGCAGGGTCCTCCCTGAGGCAATCTTAATTCCTATTTGAATGTGTCTGCTGGAATCAAATTTGTGATCTCAGAGAAAGAATGAATACTCTGCAATTCAGCATGACCTGATGTGACCATTAATTTTATATGTCAACTTGACTGGGCCAGATACTTGGTCAAATGTTATTCTGGGTGTGTCTGTGAAGGTGTTTTTGGAAGATGAACATTTAAATGGGTAGACTGAGAAAGCAGATTGACCTTCCTAATGTTCGTGGGTCTCATCCAGTCAGTTGAAAGTCTGAATAGAGCAAAAAGGCTGATCCTCCAGGTGTGTAAGAGGAAGCTCCTCCTGCTTGACCACCTTGATCTGGGACATTGGGTTTTTTTCTGGCTTTGAACTTGAACTGAAACATTGGCTCTTCCTGAGTCTTAAGGCTGCAGGCCGTTAGACTGGAACTTACACCATTGCTCTCCTGTCTCCAGCTTGCCAATAGCAGATCTTGAGACTTGTCAACCTCTATAATCACATGAACAAATTCCTTATTACAAATCAGTCTCTCTCCCTCCATCAGTCCCCACAGCCTATTCATTTTGTTTCTTTGGAAAACCCTAAGATACTTGGTTACCATTCTGTTTTCAAACATAATTTAAAATATTAATGTTTATTTTCTTAAACCTAATTTCTCTTTAAACCAGTCTTATTTTACTGAGTACTTTAGGAATATACAGTAATAGATTATGATGGTATAGTAGGTTCAGTAATGGTCATCCAGACATCAAGTCCTAATCCCTAGAATTTGTAAATGTTACCTAATATTGGAAAAGGGGTCTTTGCAGATCTAATTAATAGTCTTGAGGAAAGGGGATTACTCTGTATTATCTGGGAAGGCCCTAAATACCATCACAAATGGTCTTAAAAGAGACAAAAAGAGTTAACATGAACACACAGAAAAGAAGACATACAGATGAGGAGGAGGCAGTGTGACTGTGAGGCAGAGACTGGAGTGATGCAGCCACAAGCCAAAGAATGCCTAATGGCATCAGCAGCTGGAAGAAGCAAGAAAGAGATTCTCCCCTAGAGTCTTAGGAAGGAATATGGCCCTGTTGACACCTTGATTCAAAGTTCAGGCCTCCAGAACTGTGAGATAATAAATTTTTGTTGTTTTAAGGCACCAATTTTGTGACAATTTGTTACAACAGTCACAGGAAACTAATACAGATGGAAAAAATAGCAGTTACTTAGGTGATCATTAAAATTGCTATTGTAATAGAAAATGGCCTGACTGGTTAGAGAGAGAGTGTGTGTGTGTGTGTGTGTGTGTGTGTGTGTGTGTGTGTGTGTGAGAGAGAGAGAGAAATTTACAGATAATCATTATGCTTTACTATGTAATTATTTTGCAGCCTGTTGCTATTTGTCTGCATACTCTGAATTGATTCAAATTATTGTGCTGGATAGACTTTTTGAGGCTCAATTTGGATTTTTTTCAAACAACTAGTCATAAGATGGATGCCAGTCTCGTGTTACTGTGTCAAACAATTCAAAGGTGTAGTGGACAATCAGTGTTTGGATGGCTGTCCATCCTCCAAATATTCCCTCCTGTTTGGGATAGTCCACCATTGGTATACTCTTCATGGAAGAGAGGATACTACCCCTAAATATAGTGGCTAAAATGTTTTTCTTTTCCTCTTCCTTCTCCTGGAGCCAGGAATTGGTCATGGGATCAGGACTCAGTGAATCAAACACTCCCACCCAGAACTCTGCATCTTTAGTGACTAACTTATGCATTGGAGGAGTTAGGCAGGATTCACGGTGGCAGGGACAGCTGTTTCTGCCCTTCAGCACTGCCTTTGTTGGCCCATATTCCAAGTTCGGTTTGTCAATATCCCATCAATAATGTGAGCTCTCAACATCCTTCCAATAAATTCCCTTTTTACTTGAAAGGTAACAAATTCTGCTTGATACTTAAGATAAAATGATATGACATTTTTGTTGCATGAATAATGTGGCATATATAGGAAGTTAATAGATATTATTGAAGGTTTACTTCATGCCAGTCATTGTTTTAAGCATTTTAGACATTTATTTAATCCCCATAACCATAACAACCTTATGAGGAAGGTACCATTAAAATTCCCATTTTGAAGATAAGGAAATGGGGGCATTTGCAAAATCAAAAATAAAAGGCAGCCGATACTTTGTTACTCTGTAGTGCTTTTAACTTCAATCATTATTAGTAAGTCAGTTCTGTAAGACTCTGCCTTCGTAAGTGCAGCCAGGTCCAGACAGCTCAGCCACTGCAAGCTTCATGTATCCTTTATCTGCTGCTTAAGTGTGGATCTCAAAATAGCACCACATACAGATGGTGCAGCTGGCCTAGCAGATGTAGAGTGAAGCTATCTGCAAAAATTCACAAATGAATCTGTAGTTTGTTACAGATATATAAAAATAATAAGAGTGCACTATTTTAATGTATAACTTTTTTTAAGGAACACCTTCCTCATCTAGAGAATCATTTGGGATTATTTAAGGCAATCTGAATTTTGCAGCTCAGCTTAAAACCAAAAGGAGAATCCCAATACAGAAGTATATACCAAAAATAACTTTTAAAGAAGTCAGTGTGGGTTAAGTTTCATAATCAAACTGGCAGAAATAGTTTTTTAGGCTTTTCTGCCTTAGTGCCATCCTTTGACCTAGTGATATTTTACGTTTGCTGCAGTGGGCTAAAGACATCATATAGGTAGAATGGATTGTTGGAAGCATAAGTCTATGTTTCTGGGATCCTCCTGTTTCTTCAGTATTACATACATCTGCCTCAATCTCCTTTGTTCTTTGATTTTCTATTCATTCTCATATCGCCTCTTACCTCCTTCTTTCCCTTGGCAGTTTATCCCATTAGGTTTCTTTCAGCTATCTAGTGGTGCATAATGGAGTACCCCAAAATTTGCTAGCTTAAAACAATGATTTTTTAAAATTATTTCTCACTATTCTGTGAGGCAGGAATTCAAAGAGGGAACAGCAGAGATGACTAATGTCTGCCCCATATCATGTCTACTACAACATCCAAAATGATTTCCTCACTTCCATGTCTGGTACCTGCACTAAGAAGTCTCTAATGGTAGAAGTTGGCTTGAGTGATTCTGCTGAGGTCATATATTTAGGGCCTTTAGTCTAACTGTTGGCTGGGATCCTCAATTCTTCATGCAATCTAATGACCTCTCCCTCTCCACATGATGTCTCCAATGAAGTAACCAGACTTCTTATGTAGCAGCTTAGGATTTTCAAGAGTAAAAGGCAGAAGCTGCCAGGGCTTCTGTCTTCTTCTGTTGGTCAAAAGAGGTCACTGGGCCAGGTCACATTCAAGGGGAGGAGACTATACAAGGACTTTGGGAGTCACAAAAGAACCAGGGCACCACATTGTGTAATGGCAGCATCACCATGTTTGTGTTCAAAGATTGTGTACGTGATGGACATTTGATAAAAGCATTTTCTCCATTCTCCTTGCATTAGGCTAGATCTTTATTTCAGTGACCTATACACAGATGTAAAAACAATTATCTTGCATATCATTGTTATTACTGCTTCTTTGGGTTGAATCAGATTGGTAATAATTTTGGTCAGAGTTTAACACAGAATTTAGAAAGCAGTGAGCTATGCTTCAAAATAAAGATAAGACCAGAACAAAGTGAGAATATATTTCTGAGTAAAAGAATTGGGAGATCCTATGGGTTGATTTTTTTAAAAATCAACATACTTAAGATATTACTGATGAAATATAATTTAAGATATAACTAACAATGTAATCCATGAATCTTGTGTTCTTTCTCTGAGTTTTGACAATTTCATATACTTGTGTAAACATTATTCAAAACAAAACATAAATCATTTCTATCACCTCAAAAGGTGTTCTCATGCCCCTTTCCAGGTAGCTCCTTCTCACACCCAGAAGCAGTCATGGTTCTCATTTCAGCTACCACTGATTAGCAATTGTATGGACATAGTAAATTTTGTTTTTCCATGTGCCTGTTTCCACAGGCTTTTTGGTAACTTCCAGTTTTAGGCTACTTTAAATAAATTTCTGCATAAAAGCTTGCTGGGATATTGATAAGAATTGTATTAACTCTGGAGATCAATTTGGAGAAAATAAAAGTCATCAATTTTGAGTCTTTCAGTCAACATAGAATGGTTTATATCTCTAGGTTTTCATTTTTCTCAGCTATGTTTTGTGTTTTATATTGTAGTGGTTTCCACATTCCTCATGATGTTTATTTTTAGATACTTGATGTTTCTTGATATCCTGTCACATTGCTAATTTCACTTACTAGTTGAGTAGTCATTTTTTGGATGCCATAGTTTATATGCAGTCATGCCACTTGTGACTAAGGTTTGTTTAGCTTCTTCCTCTCCTGTCTTCATGCTGTTTATTTCTTTTTCTTGCCTTATCAAACTAGCTAGGACTTCCAGTACAATGTTGGAGATAGCACACATCCTTGCCCTTTTGCCAAGGATAAGAGAAATATTGTAATATTACACCATTAAAATATGATGTTGGTTGTTTATCAGATTGACAAGGTTACTCTCTTTCTTGTTGCTGTAAGTTTTTATCTTTTTATTTATTATATATTTATTTATTTATTTATTTATTTTGTGAGAGAAATTAAGAAAGAAAGGAGAAAAGAAGAAGAAAGAAAAAGGGGGAGAGAGAACAAAATTCTTGCTCTATTGCCCAGGCTAGAATACAATCTAGGAATAGGTATTAAAAATCTCTTTTATGCCGATAATTGTGCTTAACAACAGAGACAGGAAGGAATAAGGGAAGAAAATAACAAACAAACATCCAACCAATATTTCATTTAAGTCTATGAAATGCTATACAAATGCTGAAGAGTGATTTACTTCCAATTATATGGTCACTTTCAGAATAGGTATAATATGATACTGAGAAAAATGTATGTTCTGGAGATCTGGGGTGAAGAATTCCATAGATATTCACTAAGTTTGCTTATTCCAAGTCTAAATTCAAATCATAAATGTCCCTATTAATTTTCTATCTCATTGATCCATCGAATATTAACAATGTGGTGTCAAGATCTCCCGTCATTTTTGTGCGGGAGTCCAAATCTCTTTATAAGTCATTTAGAACTTGTCTTATGCATCTGGGTGCTCCTATATTGGGTGCATGTATATTTATGATCATTAACTCCTGTTGTTGCATTGATTCTATTACCATTATATAATATCCTTCTTTGTTTCTTTTAGTCTTTGTTACTGTTAAAGTCTATTTTGTCGGAGACAAAAATTACAACTCCTGTTTTTTTGTTTTTTTACTCTCCATTTGATTGGCGAATCTTCCTCCATCCCTTTGTTTTGAATCTTTGTGTGTCGATGCTTGTGAGATAAATCTGGATACAGCGTACCGATGGGTTTTGACTTTTTGTTCAATTTACCTGTCTGTGTCTTTAATTAGGGCATTTAATCCATTTAAATTTAGGATTAATATTAATATTTGTGAGTTCAGTATTATGATTTAATGCTAGCTGGCTATTTTGCCCATTAGTTGATGTAGATTCTTCATTAT
>CAUYLG010050852.1:0-73010 GCA_963573385.1 Cacajao melanocephalus | reverse complement strand
CACCGGTCAATCTGTTACCTGCTCCAGCCCACCTGTGGGTAACTCTGCTGGGCTGCCAATGGCAACTTGCCAAGTCCAGGTCCAGTCTTTCTATGACCAATGCAGTTGCCCATGCTTTGTTTCCCCACTGACCAATCTACTACCCTTACCCCCTATAAAACCCCATGCCCAGAACGGCTGGGCGCGACTTCTCTGGCCTCTCTCTCTCCCTCTCCCTCCCCTGGGGCCACAGAACCTCGCCCGGGAGCTAAATAAACTGGAATTTAGTTTTCCTTATACTGGCCTCAGTTTCCTAATTTTAAGCTCGACAATAAGCCTTACATAGACATGTCAGGCAAAACCCCCAATCTGTAAGAATAGTGAAAATTTCATCTCCCCTCAGGCCCAGCACAATCAGGTCAACCTTGGCTGGCATCCCAGCCTTGCCAATGTTTGCTACAGGAGCTGGGAAGTGACAAGGAACTACGCAGCTCCGAGACTCAGTTTCCTCACCCATAGAATGGAGATACTAACACCTGCCTCTCAGGGCTTCCGAGTGGCTTCATAAGAAAGCAGGCAGAGTACCCAGCTTATGCCTCGCCCAGAATCCAGGCTCCAACCTTGCAGGGGCTGCTAAAGTAGGAGAGGCAACATCCTGGCGCCCGTGGGGCTGCCATGTTTGTACAGCATACCTCCCAGATGATTACTTGGGAATTAAAAAAGTTATGGCACCTGGATTATTAAAGATAGCCCACCCCCAGAGACTCCCATTTAGTTGGCCTTGGGTGTAGCCTAAATACTGGGATTTTAAAAGATGCTGTGTAACATGAAGCCATATTCAGCTTTCAGCCACATACGGGCATGGACCCACATGCGTTTCCCACTGCCCCGCCTCATTTACTCCAGCCACCCCCGCTCCCAGCTCCATCTTTGCTCTGGATGCTGCTGCTGTTTTGTGGCTGCGTCAGGGAGCAAACTCTCTTCTCTTCTACGACCTGCAGCATGGGGCCTGCGCTGGATTCAGGCCTCTGCCAGGCCTCTCTAAGCCCCTGAAGAGTGTGGGGAAGCAGTGATGATGAAATATACAGGCATCTGGTGATGAGGGCAGATGGGCACAGGAGCTGAAGCTATGAGGTAAGAGGGACCAGGAAGGCTGGGGGTCTGTGGGTAGAATTCAGGGCAGTAACCTCTAGCTGAAATGTAGGTTTTCCCTCCATTATGAACATGAGCAAAACTCCGCAGTAGTATTCCTGGGACTTTGTGATCAACGGGAATCATCACTCCTTCTATATGACAGCAGAGTTGTTGCAGATAACCTGCAATATTGGTTTTGTTCATCACTACCTCAAAATCACAGTCCTGCGTAGACCTGCCGCCAGATTCTATGGCTGGTTTGCTAAATTAAGAAGCACATAGTTTACCTGATTACAAATTTATTGTTTAATATTTTGGTAACAACATTTTAATGTCACTGGTTAACTTTGCAATACTATGTATTTTATCTTATGCAGTATTTTTTTTATTTTGTTTTACTTTTATTTATTTTTTTTTTTTTGAGACAGAGTCTCACTCTGTTGCCTAGGCTGGAGTGCAGTGTCAAAATCCCAGGTCACTGCAACCTCCGCCTCCTGGGTTCAAGTGATTCTCCTGCCTCAGCCTCCCAAGTAGCTGGAATTACAGGTGTGTACCACCACGCTCAGCTAATTTTTGTATTTTTAGTAGAGATGGGGTTTCACCATGTTGGTCTGGCTGATCTTGAACTCCTGACCTTGCAACCTGCCTGCCTCGGCCTCCCAAAGTGCTGGGATTACAGGTGTGAGCCACCGTGCCCAGCCTTATCTAATGCACTAAAAGCACTCCTAGGCCTGGTGCAGTGGCTCATGCCTGTAATCCCAGCACTTTGGGAGGCCGAGGTGGGCAGATCACCAGAGGTCAGGAGTTTGAGACCAGCCTAGACAACATGGCGAAATCTTGTGTCTACTAAAAACACAAAAATTAGCTGGGCGTGGTGGCCTGTGCCTGTAATCCCAGCTAGTCAGGAGGCTGAGGCAGGAGAATCATTTGAACCCAGGAGGCAGAGGTTGCAGTGAGCTGAGATCCCGCCATTGCACTCCAGCCTGGACAACAAAGTGAGAGTCCAATTCCAAAAAAAATAAAAAACAAAACAAAGCACTCCTGGGGTTGGGTATGGTGGCTCACACCTGCAACTGGGTGAGGTGAAAAGATCAGCTGAGGCCAGGAGTTCGAGACCAGCCTGGGCAACATAGTGAGACCCTGTCTCTACAAAAAATTATCTGGGTGTAGTGACACATGCTTGTGGTCCCAGCTACTTGGGAGGCTGAGGTGGGATGATCACTTGAGCCTAAGTGGTTGAGGCTGCAGTGAGCCGTGATCACACCACTGCACCCCAGCCTGGGTGACAGAGCAAGACCTCTTCTCCAAAAAAGGTTGAAAAATATGATAAAGTAAGAGCACCTCTGAAAAGGACTCTATAGGCTGCACAGGAATTCAAAGGAGTTCCTGGCACAGAAATAGTTAACAGCTGTGAAGAATGAGATGAGGGGTGTTCAGAGCCATGATTAGGGCGGCAACGGCGGTAGGGGGTGGAGTCCTCTGGGTCTCCCCAAGAACTGTCTGGGGGTCTTTTGAGCTACTCCTTCCTAGGCTCAGGCCTGCACCAAGTCCCTGGCCCCCTACAGGCCTGGTTGTTCAGCTCTGCCTGGGTCCTCCAAGCCAGCCTGAGTCTGAAGGAACTACCTGGTCCTGGAAGCCCCACTGTCCATCCAGACCCCTGAGCCCTGGCACCTGGCTACAACTCCCGCCTTCCTGCTTCACTCAGATAAATTGCAATTCCTCAAAGAAAGCAGAGCTGGCCAACACTCTGTGAGGGTGGGAACTCTGGGGGACCAGAGGACCCCAGAGTGTCGCAGCTGCCCCCATGGCACAGCCTGAGTGGGCGAGCAACGTTTGGGGCAGCGTTTCACTGAAGGAACAGGAGCAGCCTTCACTGCAGGCCTGGCTGGAAGCTGCTGGGCCCTCCTAGGAGGGCGGGACAGAGAGCATGGCAGTGGAGACAGAGATCAAGGACGGCTGCCAGGGTGCAAAATGACTTCCAACACTCAAGGCTGCCTCTACATTTGACATTGAGTGGAGGCCCAGAGCTGCACCCCAATTCCAGTCCCAGAGTGCAGACCCTCTAGCCTGGCCCTGTCCTCTATTCTCTTCACACCAAGAGGGCTGTGGTCCAGAAACTCCCCAGCAGGAGCCGCCACCAGGAGTCTCAGCCTCTTCCTGATCATCTAAAAGCCTCCTAGAATCCTAGTCCTGGTAGCAAAAACTTCAGTTTCTCCCCAAGGACCAGAAGCCTACAATTTCACACCAGTGTGAAGAGCAGCTGCTCCTACCCATGCGTCCCCACCGAGGACTCTGTGTCCCCAGCAGGGACAGGGGCAAGTCACCACATGATGAGATTGATGCATGACAGCTCCTGTCAGGACAAGGGAGTTTCTGGGTCTCTTGTAGTTTTCATTTGGATCTAACTGATGCAAGCACATTCTTTAAAAGTGAAACAGCACTGAAAGGCAGTTTCTGGTCCCATCCCTCCTGCTTTCTAGTGTGAAAATTAATATAATTTAAAAGCTGTTGGAACCCCCCAAAAAACCCACTTCAAACCTTGAGAGAAATGTGAATGTGATCTGAGTTACATATGGTTACAACTTCTGTTTCCCAGATTATAGATTAACTTGATTTCTTATTTTTTTGTTCTGTACAATGACTAGAGAGAATTAAAATATATCAGGGACAAAAGCCTCCTGCCTTCTGAATTAACGACTCTTGCTATAGATTAATTTCCCCTTTGTTGTCATGCTTTGCATAAACTAGATGACAGAAAACCCATGACTATAACACTCATTATATTAAAATGCTAAATGTACCCTTCCCAAAAAAGGATGCATTGCCTATCAGCAATCAAATTGCTGTAAGTATGTGCCAACTTTATATGTAAAATGTTGTAACCCTGCTAAAAACATCTCTGTCTCTGCCTATATAAATGAAACCTTGATTTCTCTGCTTCAGAACACTGCCTTCGTCTCTTCACAGCTGATGTTTCTGAGTGGGCCATCTTCAAACTTTGTATTTGAATAAACTCCCTTTAAATTCGACTCTGATCCTTTTATTTTAGGTTGACATTTTGACAACTGCAGATAGGACCTGAAGCAAGCCTCCTGTGATCCTCGTCAGTTTGCTGGTTTTCAGAGGTTTGATACCAGCATGAGTGTCGTTTACTCATCAGACCTCATCAGAGCTGGCAGGGGTCTCTAGTAAGACTTCTCTCAGGTTTCATATCTTCCTAGTTCTGGCTGAGATTCAAGCCACCCAATTCCACACTCGATAGAGCTAGAATTGAAGCTCAACTTTAGGCTTTGAAGTAGCTGCTTGATTGTTATTTCTCTAGAGAGTCTGTTGTTTGCAGGTTTATAGTTTCACTTTCCTTTGAGGCTAAGAGTTTGTTTGTTTTACTTGCTAAAGTTTGCATCTTTTCTCATTCTAAATTTGGGGCTGGGCACAGTGGCTCACACCTGTAATCCCAGCACTTTGGGAGGCTGAGGCAGTTGGATCACTTGAGGCCAGGAGTTCAAGACCAACTTGGCCAACATAGTGAAACACAGTCTCTACTAAAATACAAAATATTAGCTGGGCATGGTGGTGCACATCTGTGGTCCCGGCTACTTGGGAAGCTGAGGCACGAGAATCATTTGAACCCAGTGGGTAGAGATTGCAGTGAGTTGAGATTGCACTACTGCATTCCAGCCTGGGTAACACAGTAAGATTCTGTCTCAAAAAAAAAAAAAAATTGGTTAAATAGAAAGCAGTTTCTTTTTAAAAAGAGAAAGTGAATGCTGTGGCTTAAGCTAAATGTGTGGTTTTAAACTGGCCAGGTTTTGGAGCTTGGTTAAAATTGACATTTAGATTTTCTTCTTGAGTGACCAAAAATTCATAAAAGGCTTTGTCTGAGGATATAATTTACTTGACCTGAGAAAGTCCTAAACAACGGCCACTGTTCCTCCCAGCTGAAAGGCACCTTAGGTAACTGAGGCCACACAGGAGTGTCAGATGTCATAGCTTCTTCTTTCCTGGGGAAACCCCACGGAAGAATGTACAGGGAAATCTGATTAACCTGTTGGGCACACATGAGGGGTTGGTATCCCACGGCCCTAAGCCTCCAGAAATGTCTGGGTTTCACTGAAACACATAAGAGGGTAGAAATGACTCATGTGTGACACCTCGAGTTGTAATCCCTGTTAAGCAGAATACCAGATCCAAAACATCTTTCCTGGCTGGGTGCAGTGGCTCACTGTTGCTGTAATCCCAGCACTTTGGGAGGCCAGGGCAGGCAGAGCCCAACACGAGGAGTTTGAGACCAGCCTGATCAACATAGCAAAACCCTGTCTCTACTAAAAATACAAAACTTAGCCCGGTATGGTGGTGGATGCCTGTAATCCCAGCTATTTAGGAGGCTGAGGCAGGAGAATCACTTCAACCTGGGAGGTGGAGGTTGCAGTGAGCCGAGATTGCGCCACTGCACTCCAGCCTGGGTGGCAGAGAGAGACTTCGTCTCAAAATAAATAAACAAATAAATAGATAAAATTTAAAAATTAAAAAAAAAATCTGTTTCAGTCTTTGATCACTTACAAAGAAAATCCAAATTGTGGTCCATCTTCCATCTACAACTGAGTCCTCTTTGAGAAAGAATCCATCTTTAGAAACTCCAGCTGGATTTACGGACAATACTTACAGCACCACCTCCTGTCGATATTTGGAAAAATGGTCTTACTTGACCTGAGAAAATCCTAAGTTGCAAATGGGCAAAATGTCTAAACTAATTCAATTTGAAATGCCTAAACTAATTCAATTGTGTACTCAATTAGAAAAAGCCAGCTATAAGATAAAACAAAATAATTGGGAGTTATTTTCAATACTGGGAAGCTTCTAAAGAGGTTATAATAGAGTTATTTCTTTACAAAAGAACAAAAAATTGTCTTAAAAAATTCTGAATTAAAGACTCCTGAAATTTCTCCTCCTCCCTCAGCTCCTCCTTCTCTTTATCCTTTAGTACCTTGCCCAGCTCTACCGCCCCCTCCTCCTTCTGCTCCTACTATTCTGGCTCTATCTCCCAAACAGCCAGTGTCTGGTAGGGGAGGACCTGCCCTAGTTTCTCAATCACGGTCAAAGGCAAAACTTAAAGACATAGTTCAGGAATTTCCTGATTCTCACCAGGACCAGGAAGTTGGTTTTCTCAGGAAATTTAACTAAATATTTGAGCTTATGACCCTGTCTTTACTTTGGGAAAAATAATTATTTTAAACAGGGAAGGAATATAAGCTTTTGTTGACACTGAAGTCACATTTTCTGTAATAAATCTCACCTTATTACAAGGCTCATTCCTTGGAGTAAACAAAAAATCCAAATGGTGGGTGTCACAAATACTCCTGTATTGGCTTATAAATCTCAGCCCGTAGCTTTTCAGCTACATCACTTACAAGGAACTTATGTTTTCCTTTTGGTTGAATCAGCTCCCGTCCATCTTGTAGAAAAAGACTTAGAATTATATAATACATTTCTTTCTCCCAAAAAGGGAAAATGTATTTAGAATTAGTGGATAAAACTGAGTTACTAGACATAACAACTTTTTCAAAATCTAATTTATTTGCAACCTGCATTGCTGTAGAAGACAGTGAGTTATTGAGTAATGAACATTACAAAACCTGCTAAAGATAGTATCTGGTCAATTGTGGTCAAAGTCTTCCACTGATATTGGAAGAATCATCTTGGCTGCCCCAAACAAAGTTCAAATAGATCCATCAAACCCCCTTCCAAACCTTATGCAATACCCTTTATTTATCTATTTTTAAAGGACTTTTTCTTCATCAAATACGTATTGAGTGACTTTTTTAAGTTTAACAGATGTTTATGTAACTTAACTATGAACTGTACATTGTTGTTTTTTTTTTTCTTTTTTGAGCCAGGTTGTCACTCTGTCACCCAGGCTGGAGGGCAGTGATGTGATCTGGGCTCACTGCAACCTTTGCCTCCCCGGCTCAGGCAATCCTCCCCTCTCAGCCTCTTGAGTAGCTGGGACCACAGGTGCACACCACCATGCCTGGCTAAGTTTTTGTGTATTTTGTAGAGATGGGGTTTTGCCATGTTGTCCAGGCTGGTCCTGAACTCAAGCAATCCACCTGCCTTGACCTCCCAAAGTATTAGGATTTTGAGATAAGCTATCATATCTGGCCAGTACCCTTTAAAATTAAAAGCTATAAAAGGAATAAAACCTGTAGTTCCAGACTATATACAAAGAGGTATATGTAATACTCCAATCCTTCCTACAAAGAAACCAAATGGTTGAGAATGGGAAGTTTGATTAGAATCTGAGAGTAATTAACAACATAGTCATTCCTCATTATCCAGGAGTCCTAAACCTCCATATGTGCTGACTGCCATTCTTACTGAAGGCACACTCTTTACTGTGATAGATTTGTGTAGCGCATTCTTTAGTATTCCTGTGGATAAAGATAGTCATTTTGTCTTCATTTTCACTTGTGAAAACAGGCAATGCACATGGACATCATGCTTCAGGGATACACTGAGAGTCCAGCATACTTTTCACAATATGGAGATGATTTACTCCTCTGCTCAGAGGCTAGGCAAAGCGTCTATGGAAGATGGGCTGCACTTTTTACAACAATGAGCTTAAAGGGACACAGACCTCAAAAGAAAGATTTCAGCTTTGAGAAAAACAAATAAGATACTTAGGTCATTTATATCAAAGGTAGGTCTCTTCATCCACCCAGGCAGTATTAAAAAATATTGGCTTTCCTTACCCCCATAACTTAAAAACAACCAAAGAGATTTCTGGGTCAGAAGGATACTGTAGGAATTGAATTCCAAACTTCTCCCTAAACTCTCAACCTTTATATACTCTTTAAAACAAGACAAGCCAGGCTCCCTGGCATGGACTGAGGAAAAATCAATCCATTCCAGGGAAGAGATCATTGGATGAGATCAAAAGGAGCCTCATAAGGATTGGGTGTGGTGGCTCATGCCTGTAATCACAACACTTTGGGAGACTGAGAATGTTGGATCACTTGAGGCCAAGAGTTTTCAGTCTAGAAAACATGGTGAAACCTTGTCTTAACAAAAAATACAAAAATTAACCAGGGGTGGTGGCACACACCTGTAGTCCCACCTACTTGGGAGACTGAGGTGGGAGGATTGCATGAGCCCAAGAGGTCGAGGCTGCAGTGAGCTGTGATTGCACCACTGCATTCCAGCCCGATCAACAGAGCAAGCCCCTGTCCCAAGAAAAAAAATCACCAAAAAACAGCCTTATAGATACGCTAGCTCTAAGACATCGAATTATAATATATTATTTTCATTATTTGTTCATGAAAATCAAGAAAACACTTTAGGCTTTCTGACACAAAAACATGGAGACCAAAACAGACCTATGGGATACCACAGTCAGCAACTGGACCCTGTGGCTAAACGATTGCCACCTTGCATAAAGGCAATGACGCCACTGCTCTGTTAGTAAGAGCAACTGAATAAATGGTCTTGGGAACTCTCCTCACTGTCTATTTTATTCTCTGTGGAAACACTCTTAAATTCACACCACTCCTAAAACACTGGGTTTGTGAATAAAGAAAATCACACCACACTCAACATTATTCTGTTAGTATTAACACCAGTAGATTGGCTTCTTATGAAGAAGTTCTTATTTCTGCACCTCATATTGCAATCGCTAGGAGCAACAGTCTGAATTCTGCCACTGTCCTCCCTCACCTTCAGATGAAACGCCCCATGATTGCATAGCCTTAACCGATCAACTTTTCTCTCCTAGAACAGACCTGCAAAAGGCTCCCCTTACCAATATTGATGTTTAGTTTACAAGTGATTCTTATTTAAAAGATGAATCTAGGGCTTATTACGCAGGTTATGCTGTAGTAGCTTTGAAGAAATATGAAATACTTACCTTCCAGAAACCACCTTGGGTTGACAAGCAAAATTAATTGCATTGATCCGGGCTTGCTAACTGGCAAAAGAAATAATTGTTAATATTCATACGGACAGTAGATATGCCTTTGAAGTAGCTCGTGATTTTGGAATGCTATGGAAACAGATAATTTTTTTTTTTTTTGAGACAGAGTCTGGCTTTGTCACCAGGCTGGAGTGCGGTGGTGCGATCTCTGTTCATTGCAACCTCTGCCTCCTGGGTTCAAGTGATTCTCCTGCTTCAGCCTCCCGAGTAGCTGGGACTACAGGCACATGCCACCAGGCTCAGCTAATTTTTTTGTATTTTTTTAGTAGAGACAGGGTTCCAACATGTTGGCTAGGATGGTCTCGATCTCTTGACCTTGTGATCCGCCCGCCTTGGCCTCCCAAAGTGCTGGAAATACAGGTGTGAGCCACAGCGCCCAGCAGGAAACAGAGAGAATTCTTAACATTTTCTGGTCAATCAGAAAAAAAAAATGGACACCTCATTCCACCATTGTTAGAGGCTATCTTATTACCAAAATCACTGGCCATCATTATAAATCCAGGCCACTCCAAATCAGATACGCCAGAAAGCCAAGGAAATCAGCTAGCAGATCAAGGGGCAAAAAGAGCTGCTCTAAATGCATTTAAACAGGAGGAAAAATCAATTTATATTAACTTTTAAAGAAGCACCTGAATTTGACAGAAAATTAACTTAATCCAGAGCTCCAAAATCTAGGCAAGAAAATTGGAAAAGGGGGAACATGCTATCCCAAAAATGAGGTAAGATATGGGCCAAGCTATGGACCTAGGCTTCCTGCTGATACAATCACCATTCTTAACCCATGGACATGACCTCACTCACTGGAGCCCTGACAAAATGGTTGCATCAGACAAACAACATTTTTGGAAATCTCCTCTGACTATAGCTCATAAGTACATGACTGTTGTCACATTTGTCCAAAATGTAATCTGGGGAAGCCATTACACAGTTCCAAAGACGTTTTCCTTTCCCTGAGGCCCCTTTTAGGTAGGGAAATTAGATTTCATTCGGTTTCCACCATCACAAGGATATAAACATATTCTGGTAATAATTTGCATGGAAATTATTCACTGGGTAGAGGAATTTCTATGCTGAAGAACAACAGCCTTAGAAGTAAATAAAATTATCTTAGAGAAAATTATTTCAGCTGGGTGTGATGGCTCATGCCTGTAATCCCAACACTTTGGGAGGCTGAGTGAGAGGAGAGCCCAAGAGTTGGAGACAAGCCCGGGCAATATAATGAGACCTCATCGCTGCAAAAAAATCCAAAAACTAGCCAGGCATGGTGGTGTGTGCCTATAGAACCAGCTACTCAGGAGGGTGAGGTATGAAGATCACTTCAACCCAGGAGGCAAAATTTGCAGTAAGCTGAGATTGCACCACTGCACTCCAGCCTGGGTGACAAGGTGAAAACTTGTCTCAGGAAAAAAAAGGAAAAGAAAGAAGAAAGGAAAGAAAGACAGAAAAGAAGGAAGGAAGGAAGGGAGGGAGGGGGGAGGGAGGGAGATGGGGAGGGAGGGGGAGGGGGGAGGAAGAAGAGGGGGAGGGGGGAGGGAGGGAGGGAGGGAAAGAAAAGAAAGGAAAGAAAAGAAAAAACTCTAGTCGTATGTATTTGTGAAATGCACTAACAGAATAATCAAAACCTAACTGGCAAAATAAACAGAGGCTTTCAAAATTCTTTGTCCAAAAGCTCTTCCTCTGGTTCTGCTTAATCTGAGGTCAACACCTTTTGGTAAACACTAGTTATCTCCATTCAAAATTGTAACAGCTAGACCTAAGGAATTATATTTAGGAAATTATTTATCTTTAATAATAAAGGGAGGCATATTTAGCCATTATATGACCTTATGAAGCAATTAACTAAAAATTAGGAATTGAAAAATGAATCTTTTCACAGTGAACTCCAGGGAGACAAAAATTTCAAGGGCCATGGACTTCAACCAGGAGATTTCATCTATTGGAAATGACATTTAAAAAAAAATTCGCTTAAACCAAAGTGGTATGGACCTTATCAGGTACTTCTAACCCTTACGGCAGAATCAGAAGACATAGATTCTTGGATTCACATGTGAAGAAGGCTGAGCCTCCTAAGTGAACTGTTTCACTGGAAGGTAATACCCCCCGAGGTGGTTAGGACACTGTTCTTTGGGTTACATCTGGGCATGAGCTCACATAGTTCATATCCTTTCAAGCCCACAAACCACATTTATAGTCTCATTGGATTTGTTCTGTATTTCATTGGTATGATCCTTTAGCTGCCATCTTTCTACCTCAACTGGGTACTGAAGGTGGCATTTGACATGTAGAGGTCCTAGCCTATTATGCACAAAATGCCCTAAATAATAGCCACATGAATATAGTTGTTAAATAAAGTTATTCTCATGAGAAAGGCTGTATTACAAAGCCATATGTCTTTAGACAAACTTATTGCAGCCCAAGGGGAACCTGAGCTATGATAAAAACTAAATGCTACGTCTCTATCCCTGATAAATCAAACAATACCACTAAATTAATGGCTAATATAAAAACACAAATAGCAAACTTTTCAGATCCAAAACTTTCTCCAAGCAACTGGCTAAAGAGCTGATTTGGATCTTGGGAAGCTTGGTGACAAAAACTGTTCCTTATTCTGAGAATTATAATCATTTGTGTTTTGCACTGTTTTTGCCCACACTGCTATAATAACATTTCTTTACAATTGAATCAATGTGGCTACAAAAACTAAAATAATGGCCACTTGAAAAATTATGTTAACTGAAGTACCCATGTAACCTGACTCAGGCCACAAAGACCTTCCTTCATGTTGCTTTAAATTCGGCCGATAATCCATCAGCTTCATGGTTTGTCCACTCCTCCTTTCCCAGTGGGCTATGACATCCTAGGAATCAGGCTTTCTAGTGACATGGGACTAAACTCCTGAGCATAAAAGAAGACAAACTATTCAGTTCATCTACAATGCTCACTTCCAAAGTTCTTGGTGAAAAGAGGAGGGAGAAAATGTGAACATAAATATAATTTAAAAGCTGTTGGGGCAGACGTGTGGCTCATGCCTGTAATCCCAGCACTTTGGGAAGCCGAGGCAGGTGGATCATTTGGGGCCAGGAGTTTGAGACCAGCCTGGCCAACATGGCAAAACCCCCATCTCTATCAAAATTACAAAAATTAGCTAGGCATAGTGGGGTGTGCCTGTAATCCCAGCTACTCTGGAGGCTGAGGCAGGAGAATTGCTTGAACCTGGGAGGTGGAGGTTGCGGTGAGCCAAGATCGAGCCACTGCACTCCATCTTGGTGACAGAGCAAGACTGTCTCAAAACAAAATGGAATAAAAATGCTGCAGGAACCCCAAAAACATTTTCAACCTTGAGAGAGATGTGGCTACGATCTGAGCCATACATGGTTACAGCTTCTCAGACTATAGAATACGTTAGTTCCTCAGATTATAGATGTACTTAATGTCTTATTTTTCTGGTTCCGTACAATGACTAGAGAATTAAACGACATCAGGGACAAAAACCTGCCTTCTTAATTAATGATCCTTGTTATATAATTTCTTCTTCGTTGTCCTGCTGTGCTTAGACCAGATGACAGAAAATATATGATGATTGCATCCTCTGCAAAAAATGCAAAATGTACCTTTCCCCCACAAAAAAACACTACCTACCACTAAGCATACTGCTGTAAGTATGAGCCAATCTTGTATGAAAAATGTAATCCTACGAAAAACGCCTCTGACTCTGTAAATGAAACCTTAACTTTCCTACCTTGGAACGCTGCCTCCATTCCTTTGGAGTTGGTATGTCTGGGTGTTTCCTCAAACTTTGTGATTCAATAAACTCTCTTTAAATTAGATTCTAGCTAAGTATGGTGGCTCATACCTGTAATCCCAGCTCTTTGGGATGCTGAGGCAAGAGGATCGCTCAAAGCCCAGGAGTTTGGGATCAGCCTTGGCAGCACAGTGAGACCTTGTCTCTATCAAAAAAAAAAAATTACATTTTTTTGTTTTTGTTTTTGAGAAGGCATCTCACTTTGCGTTGGTGCAGCTCACTGCAACCTCCACCTCCCAGGTTCAAGTGATCCTCCCACCTGGGCCTCCTGAGTAGCTGAGACTACAGGCATACCATGCCCAGCGAATGTTTTGTATTTTTGGTAGAGATGGGGTTTTGCCATATTGCCCAGGTTGGTCTCAAACTCCTGAGCTCAGGTGATCCACCCTCCTCGGCCTCCCAAAGCAGCAGGATTACAGACATGTGTCATGGCACTTGGCAAAAACATGAGATTCTGACCCTTTTGATTATTTTAGGTTGACACTAGTTCCATTTCCTGGAAGCAACCACTTTCAACTCATCAGTATTTCTTCTGCTACTTATCTCAATGATTATAAATAAAAGTCTCACACTGTTGAATCTTATTAAGAAGATGTACAAAGGGACTTTTCCTGCTGTCAGCTAAAGCCCCAAAGCAGAAGCCAAGAGGCTTAGGGGTCCCTATATCTGGAAAGAACATGGTGGAGCTGCTCAGCCCTCCAAGGCCACCTCAGAGGAGCCCAAACTTGCCCTTGGCCCCCTTAGCTTGGTTTCTGAGATTCAGTGATATTGTGAAATATATATTCAGTCTTTGTCCCTGTTTCCTGGCATACAACTCCTAAAATCCGGGAAATCTCCTAAGTAGTAAGTGTCTTTTGTATGCAACTGAGTTGACTAATGTCTGGCAGCCCCCTAGGTAGCTTCAGGATGGGGCTGGTCACCAGAAAGACCAAGGCAGGATTAGAGGGTTGAGATTTCAGCCCTACCACCAACCTCTGGGGAGGAGAAGGGCAGAAGGTTAAGTTGATCACAAATATTCAGTGGTTTAATCAATCATGCCTTCCATAAAACCCAAAAGAACAGAGTTCAGATAGCTCCGGAGAACTGAACACATGGCGGGTCCTGGAGGGTGGTGTTGGAGGGCATGGAAGCTCTGCACCCCTTCCCACAAGCCTCTGCTTATGCATCTCTTCAGAGGCATCCCTTGTAATACCCCTCATAGTAAATTAGTGAATGTAAGCAGTGTTTTCTTGAATTCTGTGAGCTGTTCTAGCAAATTAATGGAATCCAAAGAGGGGGTATGGGAATCCAATTTAGCATGGGTAGGTCAGAAGCACAGGTAAAATGGCCTGTGGCTTGCTGTTGGCATTGGAAGCGGAGGCTGTTTTGAGGACTGAGCCCTCACACCGTGGGATCCGATGCCATCTCCAGGTGCGTAGTGTTGGAATTAAATTGGAGGTTCCAACGGTGTCTGCTGCAGAACTGATTGCTTGCTTATTGAGAGGGAGAAACCCCCACACATTTTGGTCACAGAAGTCTTATATATTGATTTTTGTGATATGAGCACAAAGGAAAAATAGTTTGTTCCTTCCACACAGACACAATATGAGGCCATGTATTTTATGGAATTTCCCCTTTCCATAGGCTGTGAAAACAGAGATGAGGACAGTGTTTGGTAATGACAAACAGAATTGCTGGCCCTAACACAGCGCCAGTCTTTGATAGGATTTTTGTATTTTGCTCTGTCTTCTAAAAATGCCTAACTAACCAACAGGCTGCGTTTTTATTTTTTATATTGTAGCCCACTTTGTTAGTTACTGGGGGAAAATGCAGGGATGTTTTCACTGACTGTGGTAATCTGTGACCTGGAAGTGTCTCCAGAAACATAACTGTGCATTTCCCGAAATGCCTGCAGTGGGATTTGGGTGTGGGCTGGTCAGGGATCTGGCCCCTGCTCTGAGGGTTGGCCTCTCCCACCCTCCCCAGGTCCCTTCTGCAGCGTGGTTCCTCCACTCGGCACAGCCACTGCCACGCTCTGCAGTGGCTCAGACTACACTGAATGGAAAAGCCCAAGTTAGAGCAAAGGGGATTCCAAACAAAAATATTATTTGACTTTACAGAACCCAGAGTCCAAACACCTAAATGTTTTTTAAGCACAGCACCCTCCCCTGCAAATCCTAGGACTAATTAAAAAGCAAAATTGGGCTGGGTGCAGTGGCTCATGCCTGTAATCCCAGCACTTTGGGAGGCTGAGGCGGGCAGATCACCTGAGATCAGAAGATCGAGACCATCCTGGCTAACATGGTGAAACCCCATCTTTACTAAAAATACGAAAAATTAGCCTGCCGTGGTGGCGTGCGTCTGTAGTCCCAGCTACTCAGGAGGCTGAGGCAGGAGAATCGCTTGAACCAGGGAGGTGGAGGTTCCAGTGAGTTGAGATTGTGCCACTGCACTCCAGCCTTGGTGACAGAGAGAGATTCTGTCTCAAAAAAAAAAAAAAAGAAAAAAAAATTGGAGCTTTGGGCCCCTCTGTCCAGCAGCCCAGCCTAAACTATAGTTTCCTTGGGTTCAGGTTTCTGAACTTTAGACGTGTTACACAGAGGTGATATTCCCCCATGAGAAAAAGTCCAGACCTGAGGATCCCTGAGTGTTTTGTTTTCAACCTCGTAGAAGAAAGCTGAAGCGCATTTCTCTCTGTCATGGGTTTTCCTGCCCCTGCTTCTGGTTAGTGCCACAAGAGGCTGGGATCCAGGGACCTGGGTGTAGTGGGAGTGAGGCTGGGCATCACGTGTCTGATCAGGTGGGGTGAAGAGGTACTGAGTCCAGGCAAGAACTTTCCCAAGTGGGCTCAGTAGCCCAGAAATTGAGCTCCTCAGTCCTCCCTCCTGGAACAGGGCATGGCTGGAGTTAGCTGGAGACCTGGGCCTGTGCTTCCTGGCCCTCTGCAAAGCCTCATCAGCTTAGCTATAGTGTGTTTTATATAGACTGTCACATTTTCTGTGTGCCATGATGAGAAAACTGTTGGGAAGCTGGGCTTAGGTAACATGAGTGTCCCTAACATAGGAAGGCATCCTTCCAGGAAGGATGTCAGCTTTTTGACCTCTGTTTCTGCTGCGCCTGCGGAGTAAATCCATGCACCTCTGAGAGGTCCCACACACGCTGCTGCTCTTGCCAAGACTGGTGCTGCCCTTCAGCTGACAGCGCCTGGGCTCCTCCTGCAGACACCCAGCCCTCCCTGTCCTGTGCCCTGGCATCAAAACAGATTTGTTTCTTGGGACAACTGCTGTGTGGACCCTTTTACCCCTTTCTCCCCACTCTCCTGATCACTAACTGTGCTCCCCATACCTCACTGTGCTTCCCCACACCCAAATTCCACAGAAGCATCCTGGACTCTGTCCCTGTATTAGTCTGTTTTCACGCTACTGATAAAGACATGCCAGACACTGGGCAATTTACAAAAGAAAGAGGTTTAATGGACTCACAGTTCCACATGGCTGGGAAGGGCTCACAGTCATGGCGGAAGGTGAAAAGTATGTCTCAAATGGCAGCAGACAAGAGAAGAGAGCTTGAACTTGTGCAGGGAAGCTCCCGTTTTTAAAACCATCAGATCTCAGACTTATTCACTATCATGAGAACAGCAGGGGAAAGACCTGCCCCCATGATTCCATTACCTCCCACCAGGTCCCTCCCACAACACATGGGGATTCAAGATGAGATTTGGGTGGGGACACAGCCAAGCCATATCAGTACCCGACTCTGACCATCTACTGGAGACAATTACCCCAGTCCTCATTTGTTCTTAGTCTTCACCCTCCCCTTACCCAAGCCTCATCATCCCTTTCTCTCCCCTGGAAGCCAGGGCTGATAGCAAAAGTCAAGTTAAGGAGATAAGACTCACACACCCCAAAACAACCCATGTTAGCCAGAGTAGCTGCAGAGACTAGTGTGTCCTTTCTGGGGTAGATGGAGCTGAAGCTGATTCTGCCGGTATGAATCAGTTCAGGCAAAATACAAGGAAACATGCAAAGATACTGTGAATACTGATGAATTCAAGCTCAGCGTCAGGGCCGCCCAGAGCGCCTGGGATGGTCTTCTTCCCACCTCACCTGGGCAGGCCCAGGGCAAGGCACATGGATTCCTCCTTGGGCAGGCTCTAGAACCCAGCTCATGCAGCAGCTGCACAGACATAGGCCCCAGGAGATAGAGAACCTGATTAGAGAGCCACTAGGCCCCTCATTGCTGTACATCTGGCTGCCATTGAGGAGAGAGCTGCAGGTGACACAGGCTGTACCTGGGCAGGCAGCCAGCTCTGTCCCACTGCTGTGCCTGGCTGGGGCCCTGGATGACCAGATGGCTCCCGTAAGGCATCTCCCAGATGCTTCTGATATCTGTCTAGAGGTCTGCTCTGGGCTGGGGCACAGGTCAGGTGGCCACTTGGGAGCAACCCCAGAAAGCTCTGATGGACTCACCCTAATCTATCCACAGCAGTGAGAATACCTGCTCACCCTTCAAAACCAGGTTGCATGTCCCTTCCCAGGTGACTCTGTCACTCTCTCTTTGTGTATTTTGCATAGGCCTCAGTCACAGGCCTTAGCTCACTGTGTTGCCCTCCTTCTCCATAGGGCCATGCTGAAGTCATTGTCTTAACCTTAGTGACCTGGACAGCAGCACCGTCCACCTCGTTGTCTCAGCCATTCCTAAACTGAGGTCTATGCCTGGAACTGGAACTGAAAGATGTTCCACGGGGCGTGGTGGCGCATGCCTGTAGTCCCAGCTGCTCGAGAAGCTGAGGCTGGAGGATCTCCTGAGTCCAGGAGTTCTGGGCTGTAGTGCTGGTGTCCGCACTAAGTTTGGCATCAATATGGTGACCTCCCGGGAGCGGGGGACCACCAGGTTGCCTAAGGAGGGGTGAACCGGCCCAGGTCGGAAACGGAGCAGGTCAAAACTCCTGTGCTGATCAGTAGTGGGATCGTGCCTGTGAATAGCCACTGCACTCCAGCCTGGGCAACATAGGGAGACCCCCGTCTCTAAAAATAATAAATTAAAATAAAATAAAATAAGAAAGATGTTCCATGGGCAAAGGTGGATGACTCATTTGTCTTCTTTCCCATAGCAGGCCATTGTGGCAGTGTCGCTTATGAAATACACCTTCCTGTTCCCCGTGTTGAACTGCCACCTGGGTTAGAGATTCTATTCTCATACATGCCATGATCTATTCCTGAGTTCTCTAATTAATCATTCCATCAATCCACTTATCTGTTCCTATGAGGATACCACACTGATCTGATGACAGCAACGCTGGAGTAGGTTCGGATATCTGGTAAACAAAGTCTTGCCTTTTCTCATTTTTCTTTTTCTCTTTTTCTGTTTTGAGATGGAGTCCTGCTCTGCAGTCCAGGCTGGAGTGCAGTGGCAGGATCTCAGCTCACTGCAACCTCTTTCTCCTGGGTTCAGGTGATCCTCCTGCCTTAGCCTCTGGAGTAGCTGGGACTACAGGGGCATGCTACCCCACCCGACTAATTTTTGTATTTTTAGTAGAGATGGAGTTTTACTATGTTGCCCAGGCTGGTCTCAAACTCCTGACCTGAAGTGATCCACCCACCTTGGCCTCCTAAAGTGCTGGAATTACAGGTGTGAGCCACCAAGCCCAGCCACTATTCTTTTCTATTTTTTGGCTAAATTTAGGCCTTTATTTTTCCAGATAAACTCTAAAATTATTTTATAAAATCTTCCTCCCAAGAAAGGGCAAAATAAACAAACAAACAAAAAACACTATTTGGGACTGCTGGAACTGCTTTAAGAGGAAAATATTGATTTTAAAAGACTTAACAGTTTTTGGTGGTTTTTCATTATTGTTGTAGTTTTGCATTATTGTTATGCTTTTCCATTGGTGAGGTGCTAGTTTCTTTCGCTTGCTTGCTTCCTTAATTCATTCCTTTTTCTTTTTCTCTTCTCTTTTCTTTTTTTGAGACAGGGTCTCATTCTTTTGTCCAAGCTCAAGTGCAGTGGCACTATCATAACTCTCTGTATCCCTGGACTTCCTTAGCTCAAGTGATCCTCCTACCTCAGCCTCCTAAGTAGCTAGGACTACAGGTGTGCATGGGGACACCCAACTTTTTTTTTTTTTGAGACAGAGTCTTGCTCTGTCATCCAGCCTAGAGCACAGTGGCATGATCTCGGCTTACTGTAGCCTCTGCCTTCTGGGCTCAAGCAATCCTCCAACCTTAGCCAGCCAAGCAGCTGGCACTACAGACATGGGCTACCATGCCTGGCTAATTTTTGCATTTTTTTTTTTTTTTTGAGATGGAGTTTCACTCTTGTTCCCCAGCCTGGAGGGCAATGATGCTATCTCAGCTCACGGCAATCTCTGCCTCCCGGGTTCAAGCAATTCTCCTGCCTCGGCCTCCTGAGTAGCTGGGATTACAGGCATGTGCCACCACACCCAGCTAATTTTTTATTTTTAGTAGACACAGGGTTTCTCCATGTTGGTCAGGCTGGTTTCAAACTGCTGACCTCAGGTGATCTGTCCACCTTGGCCTCCCAAAGTGCTGGGATTACAGGTGTGAGCCACTGCGTTCAGCCTAATTTTTGTATTTTTAGTAGAGATGGGGTTTCCCCTTGTTGCCCAGGCTGGTCTCGAACCTCTAGACTCAAAGGATCCACACGCCTCTGCCTCCCAAAGTGCTAGGATTTCAGGAGTGAGCCACTGCGCCCAGCCCCTGGCTAATTTTTAATAGAGATTGCATCTCATTGTGTTGCCCAGGCTTGCCTTGAACTCCTGACCTCAACAGATCCTCCCATCTCAGCCTTCCAAAGTGCTGAGATAACAGGCGTTAGCCAGAGTGCCCAGCCAGATCTTATTTTCTATGTTTCACTACCATCTTACAGTTTACCTAAAATAAAATTTGTGTAGGTTTCTTGTGAAATTTATTTATAAGGTTCTTGTTCCTAGAGTAGACAAACGTTCCTTGAGCATGTTTACGTTGGTTGAGCAAACTTCCCAAATTCACCTACTCCAGACGTTTTTTTAAACTTGTGTCTCTAGTTTTCCAATTATAGGAATAATGGATGGCCTTGTTTCTTTTTATTAGATGTTCATGCCACTTAATTTCATTTTAAAATTTCATCTGTTTGAATCTCCAAAACAATATTAAGCAATAATGGTGACAGTTGGTGTCTGCCTGTAGCTCCCGATTTTAATTGAGGTGGTTCTCCTTTTCCACCATTTGTGGAAATGTTTACTGTTGATTTGAGTACATCAAAATTATTGTTAAAAGATTAACACATTACACCTTCCGAAATCAATTCCTGAAGTATTTAAACTGAAATCTTATTCCCTTAAAGAGCACACGATTTTAAAAAGGGGGTCTGGTGAGGGGGCTAATGTTTAGGGTGTGCAATTTTAAAAAAAAGCTGGCCCTACAAGGGTGTGTAGGGGGATGGGGAATGGGTGGCAGGGTGCTCCTGTTTCTAAGGAGGGTCCTGGGGCATGGGGGACGGCGTTAAGTGCATCCTGGAGCCACAGGCTTAGGGATTGGCTGCCAGCCAGCACCGGTGCTGCGGGCCCTGGGATGCACTCGGGCTCAAGGGCGCGGAACCTGGGGCCGGCTGACTTCGGCGATCCGCGTCTCCGCCCCTCGCCTGGGAGGCGGCGCTGGGGGCCTGCAGCCCTCCAGCTGCCCACGCCCCAACCAACGCCACCCTCCAGCCCGAAGCAGGCTGCTCGAATGAGGCGCAGGGGCGCGGGGCAGACGCTGGGAGTCCCCGAGGTCACCCCGTGAGCTAGGACAGCCCAGCGCGGACCCAGGCGAACGGCTCTGTGTATCCTCCGCGCCCTCCAGTCTGAGAGCGGCCCTAGCGGGAGGCCTGACCCTCTGCCTGGGTCTCACGGGGAACCGAAGGGCGCTGCCAAGGCCCCTCTGGCCAGAGCCCTGCATTTCTCCAGCTACCCCCGGGCCACGGAGTCTGCGGCCGCGGAATAACAAGGAGGGCAGGTGCCTTAGAGAAGTGGTGGATCCCATTAGAGAGGCTCTGCTGCCGGAGAGACAGCCGTGGAAGACCCCTGCAACCTCGCTGCGCCCATCCTGTTCCCTCTACTCTCCCACCAGTTCCAAAGCACCGTACTGTATCCAGACCCATCACAGAGTCAGTTCTCCAGATAACCCTTCATCGAATGCAGTATGAACATAAGCACAAACACAGTGCCTATAACCTGAGAAGTTAATTGTAAATGTCATCTGCAGGATTAAATACATGCAAACCCTGGAGAAATTTTAGAGGGGGGGGGATAAAAAAAAAAAGAACAAAGAGAGGCCCATGTCTTGCCAGACACAAAGAAAACAGTACCATAAAATTACTGTAATAAAACATTGTGAGACTGGCAGAAGGATAAATAAACATTATGGGAATAGAACGAACAGACACCAGAAACAGACCAAAGCATCTAGTCACCTAAATATGACAGAGCCACACATTTAAACTGTGAATAAAGGATTGATTATTCAATAAATGCTGTTAAACGTTTAAAGAACTGATGTTGATCAGTAACAGAGGTCACTCCCCAGACTCTGCAGTGCTGGGGGTCTGGAGTGATGTAGGTGGGAGTGGGGTGAGGTGTGGATACAACTCCAGCAAAAAAAGGTCAACAGGCTGGCATCAAGAATCAGAGGCTAGGCCAGGCATGGTGGCTCATGCCTGCAATCCAAGCACTTTGGAGGCCACGGCGGGCGGATCTCCTGAGGTCAGGAGTTCAAGACCAGCCTGACCAACATGGTGAAACCCCATCTTAAAAAAAAAAAGAATCAGAGGCCAGAGTCAGGGCCTCCAGAGCAGCTGAAATTGAGGAGGGGGGAGGGATTCCAGAAAGAAGAGATCAATAGAGGGAGAACTCCCAAATCTGTATATAACTCCTCTCAAATTCTTGGCTGACTCTTAAGCTGCACTGGTACAGGGCAAGACTCCAAGGAATCCAGACGAAAACAGGCACTGACCAGAGATTTCAACAGCCACCCTGTGCTAGAGAAACAGTGCAGAACTCAGATCCCATCATGTAATATTAATTTCTTGTTTGTCATACACATCACAAATATTTTTTCCTGGCTTGTCATCTGAATTTTAACTTTCCTTATTGCATTTTTCCCCATAAACAAGATTTACAGTTTTATGCACACAAACTTGTGAATATTTTTCAATGTGGCTTTGTTTTGCTGAAATGCTTGGGCAGTCTATAAAATTATGAAAATATACTCTATAATTTCTTGATTGGTAGGTTTGGTTTTGTTCATATTATTGTTTTTTTAAATTTTGTTCTGGCTGATTTTTTTAAAACTATTAAATCTTTGCTCTATGTTAATATCCGAGATTTTGGCAAAAGTGATATCTCTTACTAAAATAGATCAAAATCGGTTCTTTAAGTGTTTAACAACATTTATTGAATAATCAATTCAGGTTAGATGATCTTGGAAAGTGGGTGTGGGGGTAAGGAACGTGGTTGTCAAAAGATGCAAAGTTTCTATTAGATGGAATCAGTTCAAGAGATCTATTTACAACATGGAGATTATAGTCACAAAGTACAGTACTGTATTCTTGAAAATCACTAAGAGAATAGAGTCTAGGTGTTCTCACCACAAAGATGATAAGTATATGAGGTAATATAAATGTTAATTAGCTCAATTTAGCCATTTTACAATGTATACATATTTCTTTAATCTACAGAAAGGATCTATACATATTCCAAATGTCATGTCATATAATAAATATATATAATTTTTATCAATTTAAGAAACTTATTCATTTATTTATTTTGAGACAGTGTCTTGCTCTGTTTTCCAGGCTAGAGTACAGAGGTGTGATCACAGCTCACTGCAATCTCCACCTCCCAGGCTCAAGTGATCTTCCTGCCTCAGCCCCCTGAGTAGCTGAGACTGTAGGTGTATACTACCATGCCCAGCTAATTTATATGTATATATATTTTTTGTAGAGGTGGAGTTTTGTCATGTCACCCAGGCTGGTCTCAAACTCCTGAATCCAAGCAATCTACCCATCTCAGCTTCCCAAAGTGCGGGGACTACAGGCATGAGCCACTGTGCCTGGCCAAAAAACTTAATTACTTTTTAAAAAGGAAAAGCTTGGTAAACACTTTGGTTTTCCATTAAAATCCCAGAAAGGACACACCTAAGAGTAACAGCTACTTCCCAGGACTAAGGACTATGCTTGAGGACTAAAGGCAAAATTGAAAGAGACCTACTCTGAAAAGTCTAAAATCAAGTTTCCATAGGATCAAAATGATGTGCCTGTGATTAAACTTCCTCCAAGAACAAAAAAAAAAAAAAAAATCTTAAGTGGAAGATAACAGAATTCAGAGTCTCTAAAATGTATCAACCGCAATATTTAGAAGACAACAAAAATTTGCTAGCTATGATAAAAAGCAGAAAAATGTGACCTACAATATAGAGGGAAATTGTCATTAGAAGCAGATCAACAAATGACACAAGTGTTGAAACTGGGCAACAAGAATTTTAAAGTAACTATTATAAATATATGAAAGAATGTATGGAAAAAGATGAATATAAAAAAGCAAAAGACACGAATTTCAGGAGAGATATGGAAGCTAAGGAGAGATATGGAAACTAAAAGAAGGAACCAAATTATAAAACTAAACATATACAATATCTGAAATCAAAAACTTATTGAAATCAACTTAAAAGTAGATTGGACCTGCAGAAGAAATAATGAACTTGAAGACAGTCAATAAAAATTATCCAAACTGAAGAACAAAGAATAAAGATCAAGAAAATTGAACAGAATCTCAATGACTTGTGGGATGCTGTCAAGCCATCTAATATATGTATAATGGAAGCCCAGAAGGAAAGTATTAAGCAAGGAGGTGGAAGGAAATTATTCATTATTTGAAGGAAAAGAATGAGAGAGGGTAAGTAGGAGTATACTCTTGTAAGAGTCTAGCATTATATTTGAAATGGTATAATACCAATTCAAAGTAGACTTGATATGCCAGTCACAGTGGCTCACACCTATAATCCCAGCACTTTGGGAGGCCAAGTCAGGCAGATCACTTGAGACCAGGAGTTCAAGACCAACCTAGCCAATATGGCAAAGCCCCATCTCTAGTAAAAATACAAAAATTAGCTGGGTGTGGTGGCGTACAACTATAGCCCCAGCTACTCTGGAGGCTGAGGCACAAGAATCACTTGAACCCAGGAGGTTGAGGTTGCAGTGAGCTGTGATCACACATACCATTGCACTCCAGCCTGGGTGACAGAGCGAGACTCTGTCTCAAAAAATGAAAAAAAGAGACAGAAGAAAAAGTAGACGATAAATTAAGTTTACATATTGTAATCTTTAGAGAAACTACTACAAATATAGTAGAAAGAGCTGTAGATAAAATACCAATAAAGGAGATGAAATGCAGTACTGAAAAATAATGCCCTGCTGACCCAAAAGAAACCAAGAGAGAAGATACAAAGAACAAGTAGCACAAATAGAAAACAAACAGCAAGATTGTATTCTTAAACCCAACTACATAAAAATGACATTAAGTGAAAAACAAATTAAACAAAAGGAATAAATTTTGAAAGTGATTAATAGAGCAAAACATTACGATCTGTTATTTACAGAAGATACAAGTTGAAAACAAAACGGAAAAGCTCTTCCCTGAAAACACTAAGCATAAAAAAAACCTGGCATGCCTATACTATTAATATTAACAAAGAGATCTTAAGGCAAGGATTTACCATAGATCAAAAGGTACATTTCATAATGACAAAAGGGTTAATTAATCAAGATAACATGAGAATTCTAAATATATATGTACGTAATAACAAAGCTTCATGTTCTATGAAAAAAAATCAAAGAAATTAAAAAGTGGGATTTAGCTGTTCTATGAAAAAAATTTTTTTTTAATTTTAAGCTTCAAAACACATTAATTGAGAAAAAAAGGACAGAAATAAAAGAGGAAATAAATAAATCCTCAGAGTTGGAGATTTTTGACTCCCAACAATGAGGCCCTTTCAAGAATATGAAAAGTAGAGAAGGTTGAAGAGTTGGGACTAGTCATTCAATGTACCTCAGTAGGAGTGAGAAATACAATTTCCAACTTCAGTTATAAGAGGTAAGATGAGGCTAAGTAAAGAACATCTTCGGCAAGGTTGGAGGCCAGAGTATCAGAATCAGTGAATGATTCGGCATGAGGTGGGACAGGACAGGTGGCCCGATGAATGCTGGCCTCAGCAAGGGCATAGGAACCCACTTCATGCAATGCCAGGTGGGAGACTTGCACAAACCAGAGGTCCCTGAGGAGCATCCTTTGCCCTTTTCTGTACTTCCTGGTAGTTCCATAAATGCGTGCTGGACAGAACTACTTACTCCATGTAGGGAGATATCTAGGAGGGCCCCCTGGTGTGGAAGGAAAAGTCCAATTACTTCCTCATTTTGGTTTTTCCAAACTATTATCCGTGGGACCCTGCTGCAGAAGTGTGGGAAATGCCAGATACCATTTCCATCTCTCAGAGTTATGATGCACAGTGGCATAAAGGCTATTGGATGCCTGTTGGAAATATATCTGGATTTTTTTGGTCTCTTCTGTTTATGAGTGTATGAGGTAATATAAATGTTAATTAGCTCAATTTAGCCATTCCACAATGTATACATATTTCTTTTGAAACATCGCCTATGGAAATGATGTATGCTTATTCCAAATATCATGTTATACATGATAAATATGTATAATTTTTTGTCAATTGTCAATAATTACAGAAGTAGCACATAGATTATGGTAGAACCAGGATGCTGGACACGTGAACTCAGCTTGATCAATCAGATTTTTTTCCCTGAGTCTCTGAAAATTGAGCTGATATTGCAAGAACGCTAGGATAGGTCAGAAGCCTTTCAGCACATGGCTGCATGCAGTGGCTTATGCCTGTAATCCCAGAACTTTGGGAAGCCAAGGCAGGCAGATCACCTGACGTAAGGAGTTCAAGACAAGCCCGGCCAACACAGTGAAATCCTGTCCCTACTAAAAATACAAAAATTAGCTGGGCATGGTGGTGCAGGCCTATAATCTCAGCTACTCCAGAGACTGAGGCAAGAGAATCACTTAAACTGGTTAAACCCGGAGGTGGAAGTTGCAGTGAGCCAAGATCGCACCACTCCAGCCTGTAGGAACAGAGTGAGACGGTCTCAAAAAAAAAGAAGGCTTTCGGCACAGCCAGGGTAGCCGACGAGCAGAAGATATTTGCTACATTTCCTCTTTCCTTCTTTATCCTTGGTAGCTCTTTTGGTCACTTCCATTTACAAGCCCAAAATAGATTATTCCTCCAATTCATAAGTATATTTTGCTTCAGTTATCCAGAATTGGCTGAGTGTTTTATTTCATTCCGGAATCTCAAGTGACATAGAAAGTGGTACAAGTGGTACAAAAGAATGGGCTGCGGGCTACAGAACCCCAAGGGAAAGGTAGGTGTTTGGCAATCATGCAGCCATGAAAATAGGACAGTGAAATTCTCATTCATATTCCAGAGTGAGAATCTAGTAGCCTTTTGTATCTAGTTACAAAAGAGTTAAGTTCCCTGATGGACCTTCAGAACAGAGAAAAAGTTAAAATAAAAGTAAATAAAAAAGAGTTAAGTTCTTGCTTCTAGTCAAATAAAATAAGTGTCTACTTGAGGCCAAGATTCGAGAAGAACACATATCATCTTCCATAGATTATTATGAGGGGTATAAGAAATTCAAACAACGCAGCATACGGTCACTGCTTCCAAATGTGTAACTTAGAGCATGATGACAAAATCGATTCCCTAAATTCCCTTTTTTTTTTTTTAAGACGGGGTTTCACCATATTGGTCAGGCTGGTCTTGAACTCCCGACCTCAGGTGATCCGCCCGCCTTGGCCTCCAAAGTGCTTTGATTACAGGGGTGAGCCACCACGCCCAGCCCCCTAAATTCTTATTTGAAAGCATGGAGCAAAACTGAAGACTATTGTTTGATTCTGATGAATAATTTTTAAAATTGTGATAAAATATACATGGCATAAAACGTATCATTTTAACCATTTTTAAGTGCACAACTCAGGGGCATTAAGTAATGTAACATTGTTGTGTAGCTATCACATCTAACCATCTCTAGAATTTTTAAGAATTGAAACTCTGGGCAGGGCACAGTGACTCATGCCTGTAATCCCAGCACTTTGGGAGGCCAAGGCGGGGGGATCACAAGGTCAGGAGTTTGAGACCAGCCTGACCAACAGGGTGAAACCCTGTCTCTACTAAAAATACAAAAATTAGCCGGGCATGGTGGTGCTAGCCTGTAATCCCAGCTACTCAGGAGGCTGAGGCAGGAGAATCACTTGAACCTGGGAGGTGGAGTTTGCAGTGAGCCGAGATGGCACTGCTGCACTCCAGCATGAGTGACAGAGTGAGACTCTGTCTCAAAAAAAATGAAAATAAAAAATAAAAATTGAAACTCCGCACCCATCAAACAATAACTCCCTATTCTCCCCCTGACAACAGCCACTGGTAACCACTATTCTACTTTCTGAATCTATGACTTTGCCTATTCTAGGTACCTCGTATAAGTGAAATGATACATTCTTTGACTTTTGTCTTCAGTGTTTTTCCATAGGGTTTCTATTCTTTGTATTATTTGTCTCTGCTTGAATATTATTTCCTTCCTTTTGACAGCTTTGGGTTTAATTTGTGCTTTTTCTACTCCCTTAAGGTGTATAGTTAGGTTGTTGATTTAAGATCTTTCTCCTTTTGTAAGTAATCATTTATAGCTATAAATTTCTCTCTTAGGAGTGCTCCCATAAGTTTTGCCATGCTGCATTTTTTTTTTTTTTTTTTTTTAGACAGATTCTTACTCTTGTCACCCAGACTGGAGTGCAGTGGCATGATCTCAGCTCACACAATCTCTGTCTCCTGGGCTCAAGCCATCCTCCCACCTCAACCTCCCAAAGTGCACCACCACGCCTGGCTAATTTTTTTTTATTTTTGGTAGAGATGGGGTTTCACCCTATTGCCCAGGCTGGTTTCAAACTCCTGGGCTCAAGCAATCTGCCTGCCTCAACCTCCCAAAGTGCTGGGATTACAGGTGTGAGCCACTGCACTCAGCCTGGCATGCTGCATTTTTGTTTTCATTTGTTTCAAGATACTTCCTATTTTTTTGTGTGATTTCTTTTTTGGTCTGTTGGTTATGCAAAAGTATGTTGTTTGATTTTCATGTATTTGTGATTTTTTCCAGCTTTTCTTCTATTGCTGATTTCTATTTAATTCTATTGTGATCAAAAAAGGTACTTGCTATAATTTCAATCTATTAAAATTTATTAAGAATTGTTTTGTTACCTATAATGTGGTCTCTCTTAGAGAATGCTCCATGTGCTCTTGAGAAAAAGGTTATATTCTCTTGTATGAGTCTGTTATGTTCAGTTGGTTTGTAGTGTTTGTTTTAGTCTATCTAGACTATTATAACAAAATACAATAAACTGGGTGGCTTATAAACAACAGTAAATTTGGCATCTGGTGAGGGACTGCTTCCTCATAGACAGCCATCTTTTCACTATTACCTCCTGTGGTTGGAGGACTGAGGACTCTCTCTGGTTTTTTTTTTTTTTTTTGAGATGGAGTCTCACTCTGTCACCCAGGCTAGAGTGTAATGGCACACTCTCAGCTCAACGCAACCTCCGCCTCCTGGTTTCAAGCAATTCCCCTTCCTCAGCCTCCCAAGTAGCTGGGATTATAGGTGTGTGCCACTACGCCCAGCTAAGTTTTGTAGTTTTAAGTAGAGACCAGGTTTCACCATGTTGGTCAGGCTGGTCTTGAACCCCTGATCTCGTGATCCGCCCACCTCAGCCTCCCAAAGTGCTAGGATTACAGGCATGAGCCACCGCGCCCTGCTTGGGGTCTCTTTTTTAAAGGCACTGTTCTCATTAATGAGGAATCTGCTGTCATAACCTAACCTCCCAAAGTCCCCACCTCCTCATACCATTATGTTCAGGATTGGATTTCAAGATATGAATATTAGGGGAACATAAACATTCAGTCCATTGTGGTATTGTTCAAGTCTTCTATTTCCTTATTGATCTTTGATCTGGTTGTGGTATTCATCATTGAAAATGGAATATGTAAGTATCTAATTATTTTTATTTTTTTGAGACGGAGTTTTTCTCCTGTTGCCCAGGCTGGAGTGCAATGGTGTAATCTCGGCTCACTGCAACCTTCGCCTCCCACATTCAAGTGATTCTCCTGCCTCAGCCTACGAGTAGCTGGGATTACAGGCATGCGCCACTGTACCCAGCTATTTTTGTATTTTTAGTAGAGACAGGGTTTATCCATGTTGGTCAGGCTGGTCTCGAACTCCTGACTTCAGGTGATCTGCCCACCTCAGCCTCCCAAAGTGCTGGGATTACAGGTGTGAGCCATCATGCCCAGCCAAGTGTCTAATTATTATTGTAGAAGTGTCTATTTCTTCCTTCAATTCTGTTGGTGTTTTCTTCATATATTTTGAAGATACGATGTTTGGTCCATACGTTTATAATTGTTTTATCTTCTTGCTGTTTTAACCATTTTATCAATATATAATATCTTCCTTTGTCTCTTATAACTATTTTTAATTTGAAATCTATTTTGTCTGATTTTATTATAGCCACCCCAGTCAATCTTTTAGTTACTGTTTGCATGGAATATCTTCTTCTATCCTGTCATTTTCAATCTGTTTGTGTCCTTAGCTTTAAAATTAGTCTCTTGTTGACAGCATGTAGTTGAATCACATTTGTTTTTTAATCCATTCTGCCAATCTATTCCTTTTGACTGAGGATTTTAATCCTTTTACATTTAAAGTAATTATTGATAAGGAAAGATTTACTTTTGCTGCTTTGTTATTCATTTTTGACTGTATTACAGCTTTGTTGGTTCTTACTTGCTCCTTTACTATCATCTGCTGTGTTTAGTTACATTTTTTCAGTGACACATTTTGATTCTTTTCTCATTTCCTTTTGTGTTTATTCTACCAATATTTATTTTATTTTAAGTTCTGGGGTAGATGTGCAAATGTGCAGGTTTGCTACATAGGTAAACATGTGCCATGGTGGTTTGCTGAAGCAGGAGAATCACTTGAATCTGGGAGGCAAAGGCTGCAGTGAGCCAAGATGGCATCATTACACTCCAGCCTGGGTTACAGAGTGAGAGACTCCATTTCAAAAAAAATAAAAATAAAAAAGCCCAGGTGAGGTGGCTCACGTCTGTAATCCTAGCACTTTGGGAGGCCGAGGTGGGTGGATCACCTGAGGTCAGGGGTCCAAGACCAGCCTGGCCAACATGGTGAAACCCCACCTTAAAAAAAAAAAAAAAATTAGGACATACACACACATGAAGGAGAGACAATGTGAAAACAAAAGAAGAAGATGTCCATTTAGAAGCCAGGAAGAGAGGCCTCATAATGAAACCAACCCTGCCAACCCCTGGATCTTGCACTTCTATAGAAAAATAAATTTCTATTGTTTAAATCACCCAGTTTGTGGTACATTTGTCATGACGACCCTGGCAAACTAATACAGAGAGCAACACTTTTGTTCTTTTCTTCCTGAATATTACATCCAGTTGAGAGGATCTCTAAATCTGTTCAGAGATTTTAATGATGGATGTGACAGAAATAATCTTGGTTGGATCCTTGCCTGAAATATGAGTTCTAATAGTCTTTTTTTTTGCTAATATTCCTCTAAATTTGATAGTTTATTAATTGGAAATAAAACACATGCCACTCTCAACCCTGCAAATTGCTGAGTTTCTATACTGTCTATTCCCTTCCATTCCTGCCTTACAAATTAATTCATTATTTTATTGGTGCATCTCTTTCTTGAATTAGCACATCATGCAGCCAACACTAATATTTTGTTTTCTAGTCTCTTCTCCTGGAGCTCCAAGCACACACGTTTCATTATCTACCTTTCAAGTTATTGTAGGTGAGGGTTTTGTCGATTGTACCAAGGAAAACAGGTTCCAAAATTAGTTTTCTTGCCCCATTACTTGATTTCTAAGCCACCACAAGAACCAGGTTTTTGTAAAGACCCTTCATCTCTAGGTATCAATTTTTGTATCAATCAAGACATGCTAGGCTATGTCAAAATCTTAATGACATAGAATAACAAAGATTTATTTCTTATTCATGCTGGATATCTATTGGTTGCTGGGGCCTCTTCATTTTTCATCTTTTCACGCTAGGATCTAGGCTGATGGAGCAGTCATCATCTTGAACATTGCCTGACTCAAAAATGAAAAGACAGAGAGCTCCAGAGGGTGATAAATTGGTAATTAGATACTCTGGCCCTGAAGTGACACATATCGTCTGCCTATAGCTGATTGGCCAGGACTAGACATATGGTCCCACCCAACCAAAACAGAACCAGGAAGTGCAACTAACCAGGTGCCCCAAAGGTGGAGCACGGAAAATATTTGGTCAACAGCATTAACCTAACTGCATATGAACCATATAATCAAATGTACCTAGGTCTGGTGACTTGAGGCCCAGCTTCACGAGAGTTATAGCCCCTCACCCATTCAATTCTCAGACTTAAGAGGCCCCTGGCGAGTTTAATGGCACAAGTACATAGTGTGCACATTTCTGCTAGTCTCCCACAAGGAATCTGTGATTATTTTGGAAGGTAACTGTGCCAAGTGAAGAGTAATCCCCCAAATTTTCAGTTACAATTGACCATGGCTCTGTGATAAAACCAATTCCTTGATACCCAGACCACGGTTGGTTCACCAATCAGGGTTCTCACAGTATCAGGTAATAAATGAAACTGATCAGAGTCAACAACAGCCCCACGGGGCAGCAATCATTCAGGATCATTTCCTCAGTTTTTGGATGTGTAGATGGAGCAGATGGCCTCACTGCCATGGAATTGCTCCTTGATTTAGAGGATAAGTCTATTGCAATAGGAAAAGCCAAGCAGAAGCCACTGGAATACCCCTCCTGGCTAAGGGAGGAAATGAAAAGGAAGTTAACTCTCTGACTCTTGAGGCTTGAGGTTGTTGGAGTTGTATTTGCTTCATCTCTTTGAATTTTCATGTCAGCAATTGCTCCCACGTAGCATGAAGGGTGTGTGCAGCAAGGGGACGTGAGTCCACCAGAAGCCAGTAGAGGCTCAGATAAAAGCAGGTAGAACCAGTGGTACCAGGGCATGGCCAATAACCAGGGACCAAATCCAGGGCATCTTCACAGAGTTCGTTGTGTGGTGCACGTGAGAGACCTGATCAAGGGCAGTGGCAGGTGGAGTAACTTCACAAAGTCAAAGACAGAATGTAGCAGGACAAGGGGAGGTGGGGCCCTCTCAGGGCATGAGTCTGTCCTATAACTGGAACAGCACCTTACGTAACCCCAAGCAAGACTGTTCCTTATGCAAAGCTCAGTTTTTCCAATTTTAGTTCATCACAAGTATACAAAACTTCTGAGTTGTAGAAAAAACAGTTATGTTGGCCAGGCGCAGTGGCTCAGCCTGTAATCCTAGCACTTTGGGAGGCTGAGGCAGGCCAACATTTCACCATCTCTACAAAAATGCAAAAAAATTAGCCACGTGTAGTAGTGCATGCCTGTAGTTCCAGCTACTTGGGAGGCTGAGCCAGGGGAATCACTTGAACCCAGGAGGCAGACGTTGCAGTGAGCCGAAATTGCACCACTGCACTCCAGCCTGCAAGACAGATCAAGACCCTGCCTCAAAAAAAAAAAGAAAAGAAAAGAAAAAATAATTATGTCTATGTATACGTAACTTGTTAATTTAGTTACTCACACGTTAAACCACGTATCATAGAAAGTAATATTTCCATTTATACATGTTGTATTTGCCCATTCTACATTTTCTGAAACAATTTTATGTCTAAGACTTCTACATGGATCAGGGGCCCCAGGGTCTTTATCACCTCTGGAGCCTCATGTTGAGTCATCCAACAGCTTTCTTGAAAACCTCGTTTCTTAGACCAACAAGACCAAAAAGCCTTGAGGAGTTCAATTTTCAATTCCCTACTTACTGTCATAAAAGTCTCAAGGAAATGAGTTTTCAGATGCTGCACTTATTGTAGGTGGAAATGGGGCCTGCTTGACCACTCAGCAGAGGTGTGAGGCTGGCTAACACCAAGGGAACATCCAAAGCACTGTTTACTAAAGGGTGAGAAAAGCTAAGGACCCTGACATTTGCAACATGGTCACAATGGATTATCTCACTGACAAAGGATTTACAAGAGTTGCTTATGTTAAAAAAAAAAAAAGAGGGAAACTTTGAGAAAAGTTTTAAGAGTCATGTTAACAGGCCAGGTGCAGTGGTTCATGCCTGTAATCCCAGCACTTTGGGAGGCCAAGGCAGGTAGATCACTGAGGTCAGGAGTTTGAGACAAGCCTGGTCAACATGGCAAAACCTTGTCTCTACAAAAATACAAAAAAATTAGCCAGGCTTGGTGGCGCATGCCTGTAGTCCCAGCTACTCGGGAGGCTGAGGCAGGAGAATTACTCGAACCTGGGAGGTGGAGATTGCAGTGAGCTGAGATTGTGCCACTGTACTCCAGCCTGACAACACTCAGTCTCAAAAAAAAAAAAAAAAAAACCTCATATCAGCAGAGTACGTAACTCAAATCAACATTTGGGGGCAACTAGGGAAATCTGATGCTTGACTGGACATTAATTGTTTTTAAGGAATTATTTTTTATTTATTTTTATTTTTTTAAGATGGAGTTTCACCCTTATTGCCCAGGCTGGAGTGCAGTGGCTCGATCTTGGCTCACTGCAACCTCCACCTCCCAGGTTCAAGTGATTCTCCTGCCTCAGCCTCCCAAGTAGTGGGGCTTACAGACACCCACAACCATGCCTGGCTAATTTTTTGTATTTTTAGTGGAGATGGGGTTTCACCATATTGGTCAGGCTGGTCTCAAACTCTAGACCTCAGGTGATCCGCCTGCCTCAGCCTCCCAAAGTGCTGAGATTACAGGCTTGAGCCACCATACCCAGTCTATTGTTTGTTTGTTTGTTTGTTTGTTTATTTTGAGACAAAGTTTTGTTCTTGTTGCCCAGGCTGGAGTGCAATGGCATCATCTCGGCTCACTGAAAACTCCGCCTCCTGGGTTCAAGTGATTCTCCTGTCCCAGCCTCCTGAGTAGCTGGGATTACAGGCACTTACCACCATGCCCAGCTAATTTCTGGTATTTTTAGTAGAGACAGAGTTTCACCATGTTGACCAGGCTGGTCTCAAACTCCTGACCTCAGGTAATCCACCAGCCTCAGCCTCCCAAAGTGCTGAGATTACAGGTGTGAGCCACCATGCTCAGCCTGTTTATTTTTTAATTGAGATAATGGTGCAGTGGTTATGTTAAAAGAATCTTCTCTTGTAAATATACAAGGTTGGCTGAGGCAGGCAGATCACTTGAGGTCAGGAGTTCAAAATCAGCCTGACTAACATGGTGAAACGCCATCTCTACTGAAAATACAAAAAATTAGCAGGGCACGGTGGTGCACGGCCTGTACTCTAGCTACTTGTGGGGCTGAAGCAGGACAATTGCTTGAACCTGGAAGGTGGAGGTTGCAGTGAGCCGAGATCGTGCCACTGCACTCCAGCTTAGGCAACAGAGCGAGACTCTGTCTCAAAAACAAAAAATACAATGTCTAGAATTTTCTTTAAATAGTCCAGTGCAAGGGTTGAAGAGAAGACAAGGAGAAAGTGTGTGTGTGTGTGTGTGTGTGTTGGGGTAGGGAGGCAACTGAATGGGAAAAAAGATTGGCCACAGTTGATGATTACTCAACAAAAAATAACAACAGCAAAAAAAAAAAAAAAAAAAAAAAAAAAAAAGAGAAAACAGAACAGTAAAAAAAGAAATAAAGAAAAAAAGATTACTCAAGCTAGGTCATGAGTACCTGGGGGAGGATTATGCCATTTTCTCTCCTATTAAGTATGACACCCTCCATAGTAAAAAATAAAACAAATAAAATATTTGCAAAAGTTTGGTTTTTAAACTTAGGTAATTGTAGGCCAGGCGCTGTGGCTCATGCCTGTAATCCCAGTACTTTGGAAGGCCAAGGCGGGCAGATTACCTGAGGTTGGGAGTTTGAGACCAGCCTGACCAACATGAAGAAACCCCATCTCTACTAAAACTACAAAATTAACCAGGCATGGTGGCGCATGCCTGTAATCCCAGCTACTTGGGAGGCTGAGGCAGGAGAATGGCTTAAACCTGGGAGGCAGAGGTTGCGGTGAGCCAAGATCGCGCCATTACACTCCAGCCTGGGCAACAAGAATGAAACTTCATCTCAAAAAATAAATAAATAACAAACAAACAAAAAAATAAACTTAGGCAATTGTAGTATAAGAAGCATTATAAAGACTAGACAATAATAGCCTCTTGACTGAAAGATTCTTTGAAAACTAATAACTCTCAATGTTGGTGTCTGTATTAGTAATTTGACCAAGGAACACACCTACTAAAGGCAGAGTTGGGATCTGGTCTTGGGTCTTCCCAAACTCTCTTACTTGACAATTATAGTGATGTAATATACTGTAGTGATATAGTATATACTATAGGGACATACTATACTGATATGGTATACTATATCACTATAATCGTCAAGTAAGATCACTTGGGAAGCTCACTGTATTTGACCAAAGGCACATACTCTACTAAAGGTAGAGTTGGGATCTGGTCTTGGGTCTTCCCAAGCTCTCATGTGATACTGCATCAAAGCCAGCCACTCTAGAACCCAACTGGTTTATAGCGCAGCCCTCTCACCTGTCTTCATCTGAATCAGGACTTGCACTTGGTCAGTTAATCAGGCAGCAGTGAGCACCCATGCTGGAGCGTGTCTTACCAGCTTTGAGTATGTAGTGAGCCTTTGACATTGTCAATTATGTTTTAAAGACAGAAAAGAGGGCTGGGCTTTGTGGCTCATGCCTGTAATTCCAGCACTTTGAAAGGCTGAGGCAGGTGGATCACATGAGCCCAGGAGTTCAAGAATAGCCTGGGCAACATAGTAAGACCCCATCACTACCAAAATTTAAAAATTAGCTGGCCAGGCATGGTGGCTTACTCCTGTAATCCCACACTTTGGGAGGTCAAGGAGGGTAACTCACCTGAGGTCAGGGACTAGAGACCAGCCTGGCCAACATGGCGAAATCTCATCTCTACTAAAAATATAAAAATTAGCCAGGTGCGGTGGCTTGCACCTATAATCTCAGCTACTTGGGAGGCTGAGGCAGGAGAATTGTTTGAACCTGGGAGACAGAGGTACAATGAACTTAGACTGCGCCACTGCACTCCAGCCTGGGTGACAGAGCAAGATTCTATCCCCCCCCCCAAAAAAAAAAATTAGCTGGGTATGGTGGCACACGCCTGTAGTCTAAGCTACTTGGAAGGCTGAGGTGGGAGGACTGCTTGAGCCCAGGAGGTTGAGGCTGCATAAGCTATGCTCACACTATGGCACTCCAGCCTGGGCAACAGAGTTAGAAAAAAAAAAGGAAGGAAAGGAGAATAGGTGTCAATCTGGAGAGTCAGGTAAGTGAAGCTCGTTAAGAGAGCTGCTATCGCATTTTCGAGGAAACAATGTATTAGTCAGCTTTGCTGTGATAACAAACAGCACCTCCCCACACCTAATCTCATGGCTTACTATAATATACATTTATTTCTCATTTGCATTGCATGTTGGTGTCTGCAAATCAGTGGTGGTGGCTCTGCTTCATGTATTATCTCATTCCAGGACTAACCTGAAGGAGCAGCCCCTTTTTAGGACATGTTCTTCTTGTGGCAAAAGGAAACAACAGGGAATGGAGCTGAAACATCTAATGGCTCTTAAAGTTTTGACTCATCTGTGGTGGATATTACTCCTGTTCACGTCTCATTGGCCAAAGCAGATCAAAGAACTACACTCTACCTTTGGAAAGACACCGCAGGTCACATATATAATCCTCTTACAGGGGAGGAAGCAGATGGTTGGAATCAATAATCCAATCACCTGCATATTCCAAGATGTTAACTATTGCTGCAGTAGAGGGTATGAATATTGCTGTTATTTTTCCATTCTCATATTACCCATTTTTACAGTATTTATGCCATTTTAATAACTTGACATCTATCCTATTAGGATAAATTATAGCATCTGGAAGAGCTTGCCTTGCCCATTATCTGGCCTTTGTTGGAGGAATTTGCTGACTATGAAAATCATACCATTTGCACCAATCAACCTGTCCACTTGACATCATTTTGAACAGAGTCCAGATTGCTTCAATTACTAATTACTACATTGTGACTGAAACTTGAGCACTTATAAGCATAGTGAAAATATATGTATAAAAGAGGCTGACATATATTAGATATTCAAAAATACTTCTTCAATCTAAATGATGGGCTATTCACATTGATAAATTTTCCAACACAACATAATAAAAACATCTGGTTTCATTTGTAGCATTTTATTTTATAATTCACCTTCCATTACAAAAGTAACACATGTTCATTTTAGAAAATTATAAAAATACTAACAAGCAAAAAGCAGTACATAAAAGCACTAGTTATCCCACCACCCTGAGATAACCACTTTTAGAATTTTAGTCAATATATTTTCAGGGATATTTCTAGCATAGGTAAATATATCAAAAGCAGTCATATTATGATTGACTAGTTTCAATTCTCACTATGGCATGACTTCTCTATGCCATATAGATATATCCTATAGTATTAATGGCTGTGCAATATCTTATCCTATGGGAAAAGCCTATTTTATTTTAACTAGTCTTCTATTAATTATCAATTTTGTTAAAAATTCCCTTATAAATGAATAATTTCAAATAGCTATAATTAATTATATTAATTAATTCAATAGGCCAGCTTTCTGGGATCAGAAATTTTGAAGCAAATGATTATGTACAGTTTTGAAGCCCATAGTATTTTTTTTAAATTAGTTTTTACATGCAGCCTTGCCAAAACAAGTTCTCAAAAAATTGGATAAAGACTCAGAATTGTTCCTCTCCATGGAAATCTTTAGTAAAAGGCGAAAGATGTATGCAATCTGAAGAGAAACCAGAGTACAAAGCCCATGGTATTGAATTACAAGAAAAATACTGAAAACCAGTCTACTTTGTAATATTATATATGATTGCAGATCATCTGTGGTATTTGTCTTCCTGCATTCATCAGTCCCCTAAAGTGATAACAAGCTATTCATCAATGCAGAAATAGTTAACTATTTATTTATATAATTAATTTATATAAATAGTTAACTATTTATATAATTTGGAACTACCCTCCCACCAAAGACAACTAAAATAATCCATATGGAATATAAAAAGCTTCTGGCCGAGCATGGAGACTCATACCAATAATCCCAGCACTTTGGGAGGCCAAGGCGAGTGGATCACTTGAGGCCAGGAGTTCTAGACCAGCCTGACCAACATGGCAAAACCCTGTCTCTACTGAAAATACAAAAATTAGCTAGGCACAGTGGCACATGCCTGTAGTCTCAAGCTACTTGGGAGGCTGAGGCATGAGAATTGCTTGAACCCAGGAGGTGGAAGCTGCAGTGAGCCGAGATTGTGCCACTACATTCCAGCCCAGGCAACAGAGTTGAGACTCTGTCTCAAAACAAAACAAAAACAAACAAAAAGCTCCTTTCTAAAACATCAAAAAGCTGACAAGTAGCAATATCCCTTGGTAGAAATCCAGAGAGAAGATCTCAGCATTTGGGCTACTTTTGTCAATCAGAAAAGGTGATTAAAATATTGAGGAGGCTGGGCCTTTCCAAGGGAGGGGTAATTTTGGAAAACCACCCCATACTTTAGAAGTGGAATTTTCATTGACTGTACCCTGAAGGTAAAAGTAAACAAAAAGTAAACTAGCCTTCCCCTTTACTGTAGCTCAGTTTCAAGAAGTCTGGGTGATTCAGAAAAATCTCAAGCACTAAAACGGATTGCAGTGGTCCTGGATTGCTAATGTTCCCATACATTTGCAAAAGTAAATGAAAATCCTTTCTAAAGGAAGATGATATCATCCTAGTATTAAAATTACTCCAATAAATTTTTCAAGTACAGTTTTCAACACACAATCAAAGATAACCAGGCATAGCAAGAGACAAAATAAGAACAAGAGTAAACATAAACAGTAGAAAACAGAAAGAGGCTCACAGATACTCCAGATAATGAAATTACTAGAAACAGATGAGGGGAAAAACTATCTTACTATGGTCATAGGGCTAAAAACTGAACTCAAAAATTTCAGCAAAAAAAAATTGGAAACTGTAAAAACAGACAATGAAGATTCAGAAACTAAAAAATATAATAACACAAAATAAAAACTTAATGAATGAGTCTAAAAGCAGAGTAAATAAATAAGACAAGTTAGAAGAATTCATCCAGAATGGAGCACAGAGAGATAAATGGACGAAAAATGGAAGAGAGAATTAGAGACATAGAGGGTGCAGTAAGAAAGACCAATATACATTTAATTGGAATTCCAGAAGAGAGAAGAAATATGGCAAAAGCAATACTTGAATAATCAATGAGACTTCCAGAACTGATGATGCAAGGACATGATGCAGAAATGATGATGAAAGACATAGGTCCACAGATTCAAGAAGCCCCCAAAATCACACATAGTACTTAATTTATTTATTTACTTGGAGATGGAGTCTTGCTCTGTCACCTAAGCTGGAGTACAGTAGTGTGATCATAGCTCACTGCAGCCCTGAACTCCCTGGCTCAAGTGATTCTGTGACCTCAGCTTTCTGAGTAGTTGGGGATACAGACATGAGCCACCGTGCCCTGCTGATTTTCTTTCTCTTTTTGTAGAGACACGGTCTCACTAAGTTGCCCAAGCTGGTCTTGAACTCCTGGCCTCAAGCAATCCTTCCATTCAGTCTCCCAAAGTGTTGGCATTACAGGTGTGAGCCACTACATCCAGCCATACACAGAATTAACATAAATCACACCCAGACGCCTCATTGTGAAACTAGAAAACCAAAAATAAAGAGAAAATCTTAAAAACAAGCAGAACAGAAAAAAGTAGATTATGTTCAGAGGAACAGACAGATTGACAGCTGATTTCCAATTAGCAACTACAGAATCCAGAAGACAGTGAAATTATGTTTAACATGATGAAAGAAAATAATTAACAACTTAGAATTTTAGGCCAGGCGTGGTGGCTCACGCCTGTAATCCAAGTACTTTGGAGGCCAAGGCAGGCGGATCACCTGAGGTCGGGAGTTTAAGACCAGCCTGACCAATATGGTGAAACCCCATCTTAAAAAAAAAAAAAAAAAAAAAAAAACTTAGAATTTTATATTTAGAAAAAAAATTTACTTCAAAAGTAAAATTCTTTGGTTGGGCACACTGGCTCATACCTGTAATCCCAGCACTTTGGGAGGCTGAGGAGGGTGGATCACTTGAGGTCAGAAGTGTGAGATGAGCCTGGTCAACATAGTGAAACCCCGTCTTTACTAAAAATACAAAAATTAGCTCGGTGTGGTGGTCAGCACCTGTAATCCCAGCTACTGGGGAGACTGAGGCAGGAGAACTGCTTGAACCCAGGAGGCAGAAGTTGCAGTGAGCCAAGATCATGCCACTGCACTCCAGCCTGGGTGACAGAGCAAGACTCCATCTCAAATAATAATGATAATAATAATAAATTATTATAAACTCCATCTCAGAAAATAATAATAATGCCAGAAAGAAGAAGAAGAAAGCTACAAACTACCAGAAAAGAAAAAGAAGAAGAAGAATGGGAAGGGGAAGGGGAAGAGGAAGAAGAAGAAGAAGAAAAAGGAGGAGGAGATTTTTACTTATTTTATTTTTATTTTTGAGATAGAGTTTCACTCTTTCATCCAGACTCATGCCACCCATTGCAGTGGCATGATCATGGTTCACCACAGTCTCAATTTCCTGGGCTCAGGTGATCCTCCTACCTCAGCCTCCTGAGTAACTGGGACTACAGTCACCCGCCACACATGCCCAGCTAAGTTTTGTATTTTTTGTAAAGACAGGATTTCACCATGTTTCCCAGGCTGGTCTTGAACTCCTGGGCTCAAGCAATCCACCCACTTCAGCCTCCCAAAATGCTAGAATTACAGGCGTGAACCACCATGCCCAGACAAGAATGAAGTTTAAATAAACACATGATTAGGGAAACAAAAACAAAGTAATTTGCTTTCAGAAGGCCACACTGAAGGAAAAACTAAATAGGTCTCATCTCTTCAGATAGAGGAAAATGATTCTAGAAGAAAGACTGGAGATTCAGGAAGGAAAGAAAATCAGTGAAATGATAGATATTTGGATAAGTCTAATGAATATTGGCTGTGTAAGACAATTATAATGTCTTGCAGAGCTTTAAAGAAATGTAGAATTAAAATCTATCACATAGCACAAAAAATGCATATGTGGTAAATAGGGTTAAAATAGTCTAAGGTCCTTGTATTCCTGGGAAAAGGTAAAATTCTGATTAATATTAGTATTTAATAAGTCAAAGATGCATGCCATAATATCAAAGATAAACACGAATGTCTTAATTTAAAATTAATTAACTCATGCTAAAAGAACACAAGAAAATATTTTTTTAAAAAGGAGTGCTAAGAAGACAGTACAAATAGAAATCATATAGTTTGAGCTGAACACAAATACATCAATAATTACATTAAATGTAAATGGACTACATGTTTTAGTTAAAATACAAAGATTGCCAGACTGAATGAAAAAGCAAATCCCAAATATATTCTATTTACATGAAACACATCTGAAACATAAGGATATAAGCAGTTTGAAAGTAAAAGAATAGAAAAAGGAACCACACTAATACTGATCAAAAGAAAACTAGTATAGTTATATGTAGAAAATTGTATTTTTCCAAAAATGCAAAAGCAATATTTCTGGTTCTACATGTTCTTCCAGAACTTTTACACTCCTTCATTAAGAGTCTATTTCTCCTTCTCCTGAATCTAGGCAGGCCTTTGTGACTGCCTTGATGAATAGAATATAGTAAAAATGATACTGCATGACTTTAGAAGATAGGTCATAAAACACAATATATCTTCTGCTTGATTCTCTCTCTAAGAATGCAGACCCTTGGAACCAAGGAGGGGCCATATGCAGGTGTTCTGGCCAACAACCTCAGCTAAGATTTCAGTCCACAACCAGGCACAACCACCAGACATGTGAGTAAATGAATCTTCAGATGATTCCAGTCCTCAGTCCTTGAGCCATCCCAGCTAACACTTAATGGAGCAGAGATGAAACTATCCCCACTGAGTCTTGCTCAAATTATAGATTTGTAAGCAAAACTATGTTATTATTGTTTTAAGCTGCTAGTTTTAGGGTGATTTGTTATATCACAATAGATAACCAAAATAGTATGTTACTATCAGAAAAAATATACTTTAATGCAAAAAAAGGTTTCAGTGATAAACATAGAGGATTTAAATCACCAAAAGGATATAACAATTCTAAACTTACATGTGCCTAATAAACAAAGCCTTGAAATATATAAAGCACAAATTCAGAGAACTATAATAAGAAATATACAAATCCAGTCTGGCATGGTGACTCACACCTGTAATCCCAGCACTTTGAGAGGCTGAGGTGGGCATATCACATGAGGTCGGGAGTTCGAGACCAGCCTGAGCAACATGGAGAAACCCTGTCTCTATTAAAAATACAAAAAATTAGCCGAGCGTGGTGGCGCATGCCTGTAATCCCAGCTACTCAGGAGGCTGAGGAAGGAGAATCACTTGAACCCCGGAGGCAGAGGTTGCAGTGAGCCAAGATTGTACCATTGCACTCCAGCCTGGGGAACAAGAGTGAAACTCCCTCTCAAAAGAAATATATATATTTACAAATACACAAACATAGTGGAAGTTTTTAACACACATCTCTCTAATGGACAGAATAATCAGAAAAAAATCAGTAAAGATATATAATATTTAAATAACACAATTAACTTGATAAAATATGTATATACAAAGCATTGCACCCAACAATTGCAAAATTCACATTCTTTTCTAGGACACAAAGAATTTCTATAAAAATTGGCCATATGCGGCCAGGCATGGTGGCTCACGCCTATAATCCAAGCACTTTGGAGGCCAAGGTAGGTGAATCACCTGAGGTCGGGAGTTCAAGACCAGCCTGACCAACATGGTGAAACCCCGTCTTTAAAAAAAAAAATTGACCATATGCTGGGCCATGAAACAAACCTCAACAGATTTCAAAGGCTTGAAGTAACCACAGAGTATGGTCTCTGATAACAAAATAATTAAATTCTCAATAACAAAAATATAAGTAGGAAGTTTGCATATGTTTGGAATTCCAAATGATTAAACAATTGATGCTTTAAATAACATAGAACAATATTATTCTCTTACTTTGAGTTCCCATAAGGGCAAGACCTGAGTAAAGTACTTGGTTGTATGTAGTTTACTTGGGAAATAACGTCAGGAAGGAGAAATGTGGGAGAAGGAAAGAGAGAAAACAAAGGCAAGAAAGCTAATTAAGGGCAAGGTGATGGGCTGGTTACTGCTGTGGCAACTGAGCTCATTCCCACTGCAGATCCCTGAAATACTTTTTTGTGTGTGTGTGTGGAGTCTCACACCGTCGCCCAGGCTGGAGGGCAGTGGCGCCATCTCAGCTCACTGCCATCTCTACCTCCCGGGTTCAAGTGATTCTCCTGCCTCAGCCTCCCAAGTAGCTGGGACTACAAGTGCGTGCTGTCACACCCAGATAATTTTTGTATTTTTAGTAGAGACGGGATTTCACCTTGTTGGCCAGGCTGGTCTCAACAAGGAGAATGATCTGACCTCAAGTGATCCGCCTACCTCAGCCTTCCAAAGTGCTGGGATTACATGTGTGAGCCACCGTTCCCAGTCCCCTGAAGTACTTCTATAATAAGCCCACCAAAACATGGGGAGGTTAGATGATTATCCACTGACTATAAGCCCTGAGGTAAAAAAGCAGAGAGACCTCAGTGCCTAAATGGGATTCTGGTGACTTGCATGGAACTGTCTAAAAGTCACATGGGTTGCACTAAAAGTAAAAACATCACAACTACCCGATACAGTTCTTTGGCCTTTGTGACCAGTACTCTGGCTGGAAATGTTCTATTTGCCTTTGACATTCAATCCACTCTGTGCCTTGGAAAGTGGATGGACAAGAGCACAGTTGTTCTGTAAGACGCCAGCTAGTAAATATTTGAGGCCCTGTGGGAATTTGGTTTTCCATTGCAATTACTCAACCCCGCTGTTGTAGCCTGAAGCAGCTATAGAAATATTAACAAATGGGCGTGGCTGCATGCCAATAAAATTTTAGTTAGGAACATAGAAATTTAAATTTCCTGCAATTTTATGTTATGAAATATTATTATGCTTTTAATTAAGAAGACTTAATTTTTCCAGTGATCTAGTGGAATTATAAAAAATAAAAAATACTTTATTTTTTAGAGCAGTTTTAGGTTCACAGCAAAATTAAGTGAAAAGTACAGTTCCTCTATACCCACAGCCAACAGTCCTCCCTCAAATCAACATCTCCTACCACAGTGGTACACTCGTTACAATTAATGAATCAACAGTGACACATTGTTATCACCCAGAGTCTGTAATTTATATCAGGGTTCACTCTTGGTGTTATTCATTCTATGGGTTTGGAGAAATGTATAATGACATGTATCCATATTTTAGGATCACACAGAATAGTTTTGCTGCCCTAAAAATCCTTTGTGCTACACGTCTTCATCTTTTCTTCCCCTCTAGCCCCTGGCAACTACTAATTCTTTTACTGTCTCCATAGTTTTGCCTTTACAGAATATCATATTGTTGGGATCACACAGTATATAGCCTTTTCAGATCAACTTCTTTAACTTAGCAATATGCATTTAAGGTTCTTCCGTGTCTTCTCATGGCTTGAGAGCTCATTTCTTTTTAGTGCTGAATAATATTCCATCGCTTGGATGTACTACACTTTATTCATTCATCCACTGAAAGACATCTTGTTTGTTTCAGGGATTCTGTTTAAGCAACAGAAAACAAACTAAGACAATCAGCCTCTCCCACACTTGTTGCAGGGTTTCCTACCAGTTCCTAACAAGTCAGGGAGGACACACCCATCTCAGGAATTGTAGACACCAGAGTAACTCACTCTTGTCCATTCTCTCCTAGGCACAGCTGTGGTGGTTACCCCTTTGTCCCTCCACCAGAAGCCAGGTCTGAGCTGTCTATGCCATCTGACCTAACCTAGCAGGAGAAGTGCCTTTCCTGCAATACAGGAGCTGACACTCGCCCTCTTCCCAGGGCTGATAGCCCCATTCGCTACTCTCAAGGCCAATCACACCTTTTCCACTCTGGAATACAGCTCTTATCCCAAGATTCACATGGTAATCAAAAGTTCTCCCAGGTCTAAGAAAGGAGGCCAACTACTGTGAATGCCAAAGTGGACATGACATGTGGTCTGTGCCCCCAAACTCATAGTAGAAGACAGACAACTAATGACTCAGAACAATGGATTCATGGCTTCAATTCAGGCACAGTTCAGGCACATTTCCATCAGGGGAAGGAAGATGCAATTGAGCTGAGCCTTGAGCTAGGTTGAGTCCGCAAGTCAGGTAAAACAATGCAACCAGGGCTGTGCTTTTGGTTCCTGATGTCCAATATTCAGGCAAGGATGTCAGGAACAGCATCCTCTAGCTCAACAACAGTTTGTTGGATGAAATAGAGTGCCCAGAAGTTTGCAGAACGAGCCCAGGGCCTCAGAGCAGCCAGGCTTCAAAGTCTGGTGTCTGCCCTTGGTCGAGGACCTTGGAGCCACTGTTGCAGGACTTTTCCTTAGTTCAGCTAAAGACAGGGTCCTTGTCCCATGGCCATGAAAAGTTAGGCGTGCAGATGATTTGAAGGGTGAGAATAATGGGATTTATTGGACAAAAAGGAAAAAAGGGGGTACAGGGACTCTCTGCAAGGGCAGATTCCCTGCTGGTGTGCTTCCTGCCTCGCAGTTTGAGTCTCAGCTTCCACACAGGAAGAGGAGAGGCCAAGCTCTCCTCCCCGCTGCAAAACGCACAGACTTCTGTGGCCCCACCCCAGTGTATACTTTTCCCTGTGTGCAGGTCAGAGGGAGGCTCTGCCAGGGAGCCCTTCCCACCTGGCTGTCTCACTGCCACCTTTCAAAGGCCTTCCCAGAGGGCTGTGGGAGAAAGACCCCTGCTTGAATTTCTCTGGGAAGCGGGGAAATGAGCAGGGAGGGTCTGGCACCTCTGTAGAAGAGCACCATGGAGGGCCTGTGGTGGCCTGTTCTGGGTGTCAGAATGTGGCAAAGGAAACCACAGGCCTGTCCTCTACTCCCAGGACAATCACAAACTTGTGTGAAACCTTGTTCAAGACACTTTACTTGATGTTGTATCTGTAAAATGGATCCTCCATGGAGAGATCTACCTATGAGTCCCTTCTAAAGTTCAACGTCCTTGAAATTTCGTCCCAATGATCCATGAGCAAAGAAAATCATTTTGTGGAAAAGCTATGTACCCAACACATGTGATTGTAATCCCTGAGGTGTAACTAAATAATACATTAAATAGTATATCAGTAGCTTGCTTATTTCAGCCACCTGTCTGTGCTAGATGACTTTCATTTGCCCTCCTGATCCACTCTACAGATTGCATCCATGTGCTCTGTCAGAGGCATTTAAACCAGAGCAACTCCATCTTGAGTAGGGAGTGGGTAAAATAAGGCTGAAACCTACTGGGCTGCATTCCCTGTTAAGGCATTCTAAGTCACAGGATGAGACAGGAGGTGGGCACAAGATACAGGTCATAAAGACCTTGCTGATAAAACAGTTTGCAGTAAAGAAGCTGGCTAAAACCCACCAAAACCACGATGGCCATGAGAATGACCTCTGGTTGTCCTCACTGCTATACTCCCACAGGCGCCATGACAGTTACAGATGCCATGGCAACATCAGGAAGTTACCCTATATGGTCTGAAAAACAAAGGCATAAATAACCCACCCCTTGTTTAGCATACTGTCAAGAAATAACCATAAAAATGGGCAACCAGCAGCCCTTGGGGTTGCTCTGTCTATGGAGCAGCTATTCTTTTATTCCTTTACTTTCCTAATAAACTTGCTTTCACTGTACTCTATGGACTCGCCCTAAATTCTTTCTTGCACGAGATCCAAGAACCCTCTCTTTGGGTCTGGATGGAGACCCCTTTCCTGTAACACTTACAGTTGGGCTTGGCCAGCGGGAAGGACCATAGGAGATGGATGGAAGGGAATGAGCGGGAACAGATGAGTATTTCCAGCTTTCCTCCTGCTGGCTTGTGCCCTCTGCCATGAGTTGGTTGTGTCCCTTCACCAAATGCCACACCTCTTGTCTAGTGTCTCTCTCCATACACTATACTCTCCTCTTCCATAATCTCTTGCATCTCCTGCCCCTCCTGGCCAAGCTGTTCCCAACAGCTTGAGGCACTGCAGTAGCCCTTGCTGGAGTCCTTAACCCCTGTGCACAAGTTTCTAGACAGTCTCTTATCAAAGTCTCCTCAAATTACCCAGTTTGAGTGCATATCTTTTCCCTGCCAGGGGCCTGACTAAAGCAACGCCTAAAAGTTTGTGGAATTACATCAGCCAGAAATCTCATCATTGGGAATGTCCTGATGATTGCAGCAGTTCTGAATTTCTGTAAGTGAGACAGCAACATAGAAGGCAACTGCTGGCGATGTGATCATACTGCAATGAGAACATCTGGGCAGGGCAATTGATATGCCCCAAAACATCTTTCTTTTTGGAAAAATACCCACCCCCGCCCCCCCACCAGCAACTCCTATTGCTTTAGCATTGCTGTAACAACAAAATGGTAATTCAAAGAGATACATTTTTTTTTAAAAGGCTCTCTGGCAAATTTCTACCCTACCTTCCTTAAGAATAAGACAAAACAACCGGGAGCAGTGGCTCACACCTGTAATCCCAACACTTTGGGAGGCCAAGGTGGGCGGATCACCTCAGGTCAGGAGTTCAAGACCAGCCTGGCCAACATGGTGAAACCTTATCTCTACAAAAATACTAAAAAAGTTAGCTGGGCACGATGGTGCGTGTCTGTAATCCCAGCTACTCAGGAGGCTGAGGCGGGAGAATCGCTTGAACCCAGGAGACAGAGGTTGCAGTGAGCCGAGATGGCGCCATTGCACTCCAGCCTGGGCGACAGAGCGAGACTCCGTTTGGGAGTGGGGCGTAGCGGGGAGGGAAGAACAAGACAAAACAAAAGAGGAACCAGCAGCGCACAGTGCGCCTTGGAGGGAGTCCAATTAAGGAGCACTACCGAAAGGAGGGAGAAGAGCCATAGAGAGCCAAGCCAGGAGGGGGCGCATCTGTTCCGGTCCGGGTGCACACAGCGGGTAACCGGGTATCGGTGAAGGCGTCAGGGGGCTCAGTTCCTGGTGACCTCGCCTTGCGGGTGCCGAGGCAGAGGCTGCTCGGAGGGAGAAGGCAGAGCCGGGCTGGCGCGCTCACTTTCCTTCTGTCCTCAGCTGCACGTGGGATCGTGGCAGTGTCACAGCGAGGAACACTCAGCCAGGCTTGCTCCTCCACGTTCACACGGGCTACGCCACGGTAGGCCTCAGACCCCACCCTTGTCTTCCAGCCTGAAGGTCAGGGCCTTGCAGGCTTTGGCAGAGGAGGTAAATGTCTTAAAAAAAAAAAAAAAAAAAAAAAAGCAAATACGAAATAGGAGCTGTCAGCAGCAAGGGGCTGGGGGTGGTGTATCATCCTGATAAAGAGAGTCTACACACCAAGACACCAACAGCTTCAGTATAATACCACAGGTAATAAATGAAATGCAGCATTTTAAGTAAGTGGAAAGGATGGATAGTCAATAAATATGATTGAGATCATTGGCTATCCTTTTGAAAAAAGGAAAATTTGGTCTACACCTCACACTGTGAATGAAATCAGTTTCCAAAATGGACCCAAGATTTACTCATTGTAACAAACAAACAAATGACAAATGAACTATCTCCATCCGCAAAACAAATTAACTCCAGATTTAGCAGCTTTAAATGACACGTATTTATCATCTCAGGTTCTGAGGGTCAAGCATCCGGAGCAGCATACCTGAGTTCTGGCTCAGTATCTCTCACCAGGTTGCAGAAAAAATGTTGGCCCAGGCTGCAGTTTCACTGTTGCTGTTGTTTTAAGAGATGGGGTCGGGAGGGCATGGTGGCTCACGCCTGTATTCCAAGCACTTTGGAGGCCAAGGCAGGAGGATCACCTGAGGTCGGGAGTTCAGGACCAGCCTGACCAACATGGTGAAACCCCGCCTTAAAAAAAAAAAAGAGATGGAGTCTCACTATGATGCCCAGGCTGGAGTACTGTGTCTATTAACAGGCATAATCGTAATGTCATAACTATAGCCTCAAACTCCTTGGCTCAAACTATCCTCCTGCCTCAGCCTCCTGAGTAGCTAGGACTACAGGCATATGCCACCAGTGGGCTGCAGTCATTTGAAGGCTCAACTGGAGGAGGATCCCCTTTCAAGGTCACTCAGGTTGTTGTTGGCCAACCTCAATTCCCCATTGGCTGTTGGCCTGAGACTTCATTTCTCACCACTGGTTCATGCCAAGTCCAACCCAGATGTGCCCAGTTGAGCAGCTCTCTTGCAAGCAGTGAGTCAGGAATTCCAGTTCTCTATCCAGAAACCCCACTGTCCCCAGGACTCTTAGGCTCTTCTCCTGCATCCACCCAGCTGGGAGGCAAGGGGAGAACATGGGCGGTTGCATGAAAAGTTTGAAGAGCCACCCCTGAAAAAGGCACACATCACTTCTCCCCGCAGTCCGTTGGCCAGAATTAGGCATGATGCCAGGGGGCTGGGAAACATAGCTCTCCTGTGTGCCCAGGAGAAAAATAAATCTGTTTGGTGAGCACATGGTACTGTGTCTGCCATGGCCTTGTAAATAAGGGTCTCCGCTCTTCACTAGCCAGGGCTTGGCTCTCCAATGGAAGAACTTCTTTTCAGTTCTTCGAATCATGAGTCAAGTGACTCAGTGACTGAGTCAATGGGAGAATTAGTGCATCCCAACACCCGAACCCTGTGAGGTCTCCAGCTTGGTCTGGGTTCACTGGCCCACTCATTCCTTCCTTTCCCAGGGAGGCCCTTCTAACTTGTATCAGCAACTGCTGAATTACATCGCCTGTACAGCGTCAGGGTCATTAGAAACTTCTAAAATGCTATCCGAGGAAGCTTTGCTGAATATCCTTCTATTTACTTCCTCAGATGCACCCTTGCCTCTTCTCCACCCTGCAGATGGAGAATGCACTTGGGAGGCAGATTCAAATGCACTTCGTGTCAGCGCCCTGACCCAGGTGGGTTCTGCCAGCAGGAGGCCCCAGAGGGAATCTGGAAAGTGGAGTGGGAGTGGAGCTGTCAGGTACTTATTTCTCTGGCTCCTGCCTGTCAGGTCACCATGAATAGCAGTGTCTTTTACTTTTTTTTAAATGTTGAGATGCAATTTAAGCTGGGCAAATTTAGCGCTGGTCTGCAGTCCCAGCTACTCTGCAAGCTTGAAGCCAGGAGTTCAGGACCACCCTGAGTAACATAGCAAGACTCTGTCTCAAACAAACAAACAAACAAAACCAGGCAATAATGACAAAAAAATGAGATAAAATTCACAAGTTGGCTGGATGCAGTGGCTCATGCCGGTAATCCCAGCACTTTGAGAAGTGGAGATGGGCAGATTACTTGAGGTCAGAAGCTCAGTGGCCTACATAGTAAAACCCCATCTCTACTAAAAATACAAAAATTAGCTGGGCCTGGTGGCACATGCTTGTAATCTCAGCTACTTGGGAGGCTGAGGCAGGAGGATAGCTTGAACCCAGGAAGCAGAGGCTGCAGGGAGCCAAGATTGTGCCACTGTCCTCCAGCCTGGGTAACAGAGTGAGACTCTGTCTCAAAAAAAAAAAAAAAACAAATTCACAAGTCATAAATTTACCATGTTAACCATTTTAAAGTGTATAATTTAGAGATTTTTAATATATTCACAATGTTGTACGTTATAGGGATGTCCAATCTTTTGGCTTCCCTGGGCCACGTGGGAAGAATAATTGTCTTGGGCCACACGTAAAATTCACTAATGCTAATGATAGCTGATGAGCTAAAAAGAATTGCAAGAAAACTCCTAATGTTTTAAGAAAGTTTACAAATTTGTACTGGATCGCATTCAAAGCTCTCCTGGGCTGCATGTGCCTCGGGTTGGACAAACTTGTCATACAACCATCACTGCCATCTAATTCCTGGACATTTATGTCATCCCCAATAAACTCTGTATCTTCCAACCTCCCTCTGCCCTCATTCCCTGGCAACCACCTCCATGGACTGCTGCATCATATCCTTCTCCCAAATGCCATGGCTCTGTTGAGTTGTCCTTCCTAGGGGCCTTCCTTCCTTCTTTTCTTTCCTCTATTTCTTTCTTTCTTTCTTCTTTTCTTTCTTCCCTCACTCTCCCTCCCTTCCTCCTCCCTCCCTCCCTTGTTTCCTTCCTTCCTTCTTTCTTCCTTCCCTCACTCCCTCTTTTCTCTTTTTCTTTCTTTCTCTTTTTCATTCCCTTTCGTTTCTTACTTTCCTTTTCCTCCCTCTCCTTCCTTTTTTCTTTTCTTTCTTTTTTCCTTTCTTTCTTTTCTTTCCTTCTTTTCTTTTTTGCTCTCTTTTGTCTCTTTTTCTCTCTCTCTCTTTTGCTCTCTCTCCTTCCTTTCCTTCCCTTTCTTTCTCTTTCCTTCTTTTCTTTCTTTCTTTCTTTCCTTCCTTTCTCTCTCTCTTTCTTTTTCTTTTTTTTTAATTTTATTTTTATTTTAATAAAGATGGGGTTTCACCATGATGGCCAGGCTGGTCTTGAACTCCTGACCTCAAGTGATCCACCCACCTCGGCCTCCCAAAGAAGTGCTGGGATTACAGGCGTGAGCCACCACGCCTGGCCTCTCTTTTTTCTTTTCTTTTCTTTTCTTTTCTTTTTTTTCTTCTCACTCTGTCATCCAGTGGTGCAATCATAGCTCACTGCAGGCTTGAACTCCTGGGCTCCAGCAATCCTCCCACCTCAGCCTCCCAAATAGCTGGGATTACAGGTATGTACCACCATGCCCAGCTACATTTTTTAAAAAAGTTTTGTAGAGATAGGATCTTGCTATGTTGCCCAGGCTGGTCTACAACTCCTGGCCTCAAGCAATCCTTCTGCCTCAGCGTGGGTGGGGCAGGTGAGGGCAGCGGGTGTCCTGGGCTCAGTGAACCTGCCCAACCCAGAATCCACCAGGGCAGTGACTTGGGGAAGGACCACTCCCTGCTCCTCGTCTGGAGAAAGATTCATTTGGAAAATCCCCAGTGCTGTCAGGCTGACATCAGGAAGGAGGGCACTTGCCTGTGCAGAAGCAAAAGTATCAAGGGACTTGAGCTTCAATCCAGGGGTGTGGTGCCAGATGCTGTGGACACCCAGAGGTGCCGGGCAGGAGCGCAGGGAGCAGTCTCCCAACCCAGCTCCCAGTGGGTGTTGATTGACTGCAGGGCATGCTCCTACCTTCCTGCTCAGCTGGAGGCCAGGGGAGGGTCTCAGGGAAGGGAGAGGGGACAGAAAAGGGGATCTGAGGAACAGGGTGGTGCCACTCAGACTTAGAGTCCCCTTGAGAGGCCCATGAGCATCTCACTGGGTCCCTTCCCTGCTCCCACTCTCTGAGAAGGGACACGTGCTTAAATTCCTCCTGCAGAACCCACAGTCCCTGCGTCTCCAGAAGAGCCCTCCTGGGAAGGGCCGGGAAGGTCTCCAGTTCTGTCATGAATGCCTTGAGTGAAGGCATATCTCTCGTCCTGAAAATGGTCAGCGTTACTGTGCTCTTCCCACCTTTGCAGGGCCACCTGAAAAAGGACCTCAAAATCTTGCCACTAAACCAGTGGGTCTCATCCATGGGACGTTTGGTTATGACTGTCAAAACTGAGGAAAGGGCCGGGTGCAGTGGCTCACACCTGTAATCCCAGCACTTTGGGAGGCCAAGGTGGGGGGACACTTGAAGTCAAGAGTTTAAGAACAGCCTGGCCAACATAGTAAAACTCTGTATCTACTGAAAATACAAAAATTAGCCAGGCATGGTAGTACACGCCTGTAATCCCAGCTACTTGGGAGGCTGAGGCGGAAGAATCGCTTGAACCCAGGAGGCAAAGGTTTCAGTGAGCCGAGATCCTGCCACTGCACTCCAGCCTAGGCGACAGAGTGAGACTCTTGTCTTAAAAAACAAACAGCCTATTTTTCTAGGTAGAGGTAATAATCATAATAAATAAATAAATAAAACAGCCAGGCGCAGTGGCTCACGCCAGTTATCTCAGCACTTTGGGAGGTCGTGGCGGGTAGATCACCTGAGGCCAGGAGTTCAAGACCAGCCTGGCCAACATGGTGAAACCACGTCTCTACTAAAAATACAAAAATTAGCCAGTCGTGGTGGTGGGCACCTATAATCCCAGAATCGCTTGAACCCGGGAGATGGAGGTTGCAGTGAGTCGAGGTCGTGCCACTGCACTCCAGCCTGGGCAACAAAGATGGAAAGTCCATCTCAAAAAATAAAATAAAATAACAAACAAACAAAAACCTGGGGAAGGGATGTGCTATGCAGTAGAGGGTGGAGAGACTGCTAAGCACCCTACAAAGAACAGGACAGCCCCTGCAACAAAGCATTTTCCAGTCCCACCTGAGAGGAGTGCCGGGGCAGAGAAATCCTAAATGAGACCAACTGCTAGGACGCAGTAACTGCACGATCCACGTGCAGGTCTCCCTCCAGCCCCTAGCCCCTCACCACCTCCCAGGGCATTCCCACAGCTTCCCATGGAGCAAAGGATACACAGTCTCATAGACAGTGGCCAGAACTGAGATAGCAAGTGACTTGTCCAAGGTCACACGGATTCTAAGGCAACTACCACAATGGAGAAGCGTGGGTGGGTGTATTTGAGTGATGAGACACAGTAATGTCAACAGTGGTTGCTTTAGGTGTTGGATTGTGTCTTCTGTTATTTTGGTCTTCTCTGTTTTTCAGCTTTTTGACAATGTGATTATGTTATTTGGATAATTTATAAATATTTTTAAAAATTTAAATGAAGGCATCAGAAATGCTACTTTGCACTATTTCTATGAACTCTGGTGTATTAGTCTGTTCTCACACTGCTAATAAAGACACACCTGAGACTGGGTAATTTATAAAGGAAAGAGGTTTAATGAACTCACAGTTCCATATGGCTGGGGAGGCCCCACAATCATGGTCGAAGATGAAGGAGGAGCAAAGGCACATCTTACATGGTGGCAGGCAAGAGAGCATGTGCAGGGAAACTGCCCTTTATAAAACCATCAGATCTCATGGAACTTATTCACTATCATGAGAACAGCACAGGAAAAACCTGCCCCCATGATTTAATTACCTCCCACCGGGTCCTTCCCATGACACATGGGGATTATGGGAGCTACAATTCAAGATGAGATGTGGTTGGGGACACAGCCAGATCATATCATCCAGTTTCCTGGAAACACTTGGCTTTTCCTTTGCTGGCCTCCTGCAGTGACTGGGCTTTTGCTGGGAGGGAGTCCCACCAGTTTTCATTTTGCAGGGTGTTCTCCTTCTCTCATCTAAGTCAATATTCTCAGTGTCTTCTCCTACACACTTAGTTTTACTGAAGTCTGAAGACTGTTTAGGGAAAAAAAAATTGAGATGGGTCCCAAGGGTAGTCACTCTGACTGTTTTTAGTGATAGAGTCACCTCTGTCTCCTTCTACTTTGTCAAAGTCAAGCCTCTCCACTTGCAGCTTTCCAACACATAAATAGATGTTTTTAACATTTGCATTATTTGACATCAAGCTGACCTGACCCCTCATTTAGATATTGATATAGTTTGGATATTTGCCCCCACTCCAAATCTCATGTTGAAATTTGATCCCCAGCATTGGAGGTATGGCCTAATGGGAGGTGTTTGGGTCATGGGGTAGATCTTTCATGAATGGTGTGGTGCCTTTCTTCTGGGAGTGAGTGAGTCTTCCCTATGTTAGTCCCTGTGAGAGCTGATTTTTTTCTTTTTTTCTTTTTATTTTATTTTATTTTTTTATAAAGACAGGGTTTCACCATGTTGGTCAGGCTGGTCTTGAACTCCTGACCTCAGGTGATCCGCCTGCCTTGGCCTCCAAAGTGCTTGGATTACAGGCGTGAGCCACCGTTGAGAGTTGATTGTTAAAGAGAGCCTGGCCCCTCCTCCTCTCTTGTTCCTTTCTTGTCATGTGACACAGTCCCTCATGAATGGAAGCAGTGTAAGGCCTTCACCAGATGCAAATGCCCACACCATGCTTCTTGTACAGCCTAAGAACTGTGAGTCAAATAAGCCTCTTTTCTTTATAAATTACCCAGCCCCAGTGTTCCTTTACAGCAATGCAAATGGACTAAGACAGATATATAAATGAAGCCTGTGATGGGGGAAGAGTTGACAGGTAGTGATGGATTATCTTGCTTTTAAGCTAGGAAAATGGTTTCATGATATTCAAATGTGCAAGAATGGCCAGGCGTGGTGGCTCACGCCTGTAATCCCAGCACTTTGGGAGGCCAAAGTGGGCAGATCACTTGAGGTCAAGAGTTTTAGACCAGCCTGACCAACATGGTGAAACCCCGTCTCTACTAAAAATACAAAATAAACCAAGCGTGGTGGTGGGTGCCTGTAATCCCAGTTACTCGGGAGGCTGAGGCAGAAGAATTGCTTGAACCTGGGTGGTGGAGGTTGCAGTGAGCCCCTGGGTGGCAGAGTGAGACTCTGTCTCAGAAAGAAAAAAAAAGTGCAAGAATAACACATCTTGATGGGCAACTCTTCAACTTGACATTAGCCAAAAGGCCGAAAAACGCTGGGCAACTCTTGGTGACAAACCTAGGATGCCACAGCAAAACTGCCCAGGACACCGTGGGAACAGCCCTATCCAGGAAATATGCTTGCATCATGCTCTAGTTTCTTCTCATTCTCCTGGAATACACTCTGATGCACCCAAACTCTTCTAACAAACATCTCTGCTGCTCCAAATTTCAGGTCAAAGTCTTCTTTGGTCAACACCTTGGTCAAAGTTAGTGTCTCTTTCACTTAAATTTGTCATGTAACCTTGGCCAAATCACTAACCACTGAGCCTGAGACCTCATTGGTACATTAGGGATAATAATACCAAACTCAGCTGGGCATGGTAGCTCACTCCTGTAATCCCAGCACTTTGGGAGGTCGAGGTGGGAGGATCCCTGAGGTCAGGAGTTCGAGACCAGCCTGGAAGTGTGGTGAAACCCTGTCTCTACTAAAAATGCAAAAATTAGCTGGGCATGGTGGCAGGCCCCTGTAATCCCAGCTACTCAGGAGGCTGAGGTAGGAGAATTGCTTGAACCCAGGAGACAGAGGTTGCAGTGAGCCAAGATCACGACACTGCACTCCAACCTGGGTGACAGAGTGAGACTCCATCTCAAAATAATAATAGTAATAATAATAATACCAAACTCAGGAGTATAGTGAGGATGAAAGGAGAGGGTAGAAAACAAGTTGACCCCCTAGGTTTTCACCAGGCATTTATTATATCCGAATCACAGATGACTTACTGATAAGCTTTTTAGTGCAGCTTCATTTGATTCTAGATTGGTTGACCTTAGGCAAAGGTAAATTATCTTAAATAATTATTTGCCTGTTCACAACAATTATTTATTTTGATTGTGGAAAATTTTGAAAGGGTACAAATAATTAAATAAAGGCACCAGTCATAATACTCAACCACATTCAAACTCCCTATGCAATTCTCCATCACCACCATTTTAGCAGCTGCCCAGGATATGATTCTCCAGATCTAGTACCCTGTCCTACTGCTGACGGCTTAGGTTACTTCCAGTTGCTCACTGTTGCCAAGAATGCTGTGAGAAGTCGCCTTATAAATAAATTGTGGTGCACATTCACGGTTATTTCTTTAGGATTCTTAGAATTATTATTATTATTATTTTGAGACAGGGTCTTGCTCTGTTGTCCAGGCTGGAGTGCAGTGGTGCAATCTTGGCTCACTGCAGCCTCTGCTTCCCAGGTTCAAATGATTCTCCTGCCTCAGTCTCCTGAGTAGCTGGGATTACAGATGTGCACCACCATGCCTGGCTAAGTTTTGTATTTTTAGTAGAGACAGGGTTTCTCCATGTTGACGGGTCTTGTCTCGAACTCCTGACCACTCGCTTCAGCCTCCCAAAGTGCTGGGATTACAGGCATGAGCCACTGCACCAGGCCTTCATTATTTATTTACACATTTAAAGACCAGGTCTCCCTATGTTGCCCAGGCTGGTTGCCAATTCCTGGCCTCAAGCAATCCTCACACTTTGGCCTCCCAAACCATTTGAGATTTACAGGCGTGAGCCACCACGCACAGCCAGAAGTAAAATGTTTAAAACGAAGCCCAAGCATCATTGTAGAGGCCCACTTCAGAGACTGATGGGAGTTTGGACCCTAATATGTGATCAGGCAGCCCCTCTGCACACATGACCTGCCCCTATTACTCTTCACTAACAGTGCCCACAACAGCTGCCAAGGAGGTCCAGGGTCCCAGTGACAACTCGTGTGTGTGTGTGTGTGTGTGTGTGTGATGGAATCTTGCTCTGTTGCCCAGGCTGGAGTGCAATGGCATGATCTCCTCTCACTGCAACCTCCTCCTCCCAGATTCAAGCGACTCTCTTGCCTCAGCCTCCCAAGTAGCTGGGATTATAGGCACCTGCTGCCACACCCAGCTAATTTTTTGTATTTTTTAGTAGAGACAGTGTTTAGCCATGTTAGCCAGGCTGGTCTTGAACTCCTGACCTCAGGTGATCCACCTGTCTTGGCCTCCCAAAGTGCTGGGATTACAGGCATGAGCCACAATGCCTGGATGACAATTCTTTTAGAGCAGCTCTTCTTGAGACTTAAACCAAAGCTCCTACTGCAGCACTCTCTCACTCCAGCTTTTTGTGCATCTCTCAGAGAACTGACTGAGCTTTGTATTTGGTTGTTAATTTTATTAAAATCCAAGATTTATTGAATGTTTCTTTTCTCTTTAAAAGCCTCCCAGCCCCATTTGATATTCTGGAATTCCTCCCGGAGAGTGGGATGTCCTCCTCCCCAGGTGAAGAATCACTCCATTTACTTATCCTTGAAGTCACTTCCCTCACTGTTGGGAGCGATGCCACACATTTGTTGGCTGGACACAGGATGCAAATGCTGAAAGCTCACTTTGTGTCCCTGCCACCCTCCCCACCCACCGCCAGTCTCCTCTCGTGTGTAGTGGTGGCCCTATCCCCTCTTGACACAGCTGGGCTCCCCTTTCTGTTCTCCATCTGAATCCAGGCCTGACATGTCTCTGCTCCCTAGTATCACCCTGCAATAGACACATCCTTCCTAGGAACACAGGATCCTCTCCTCCCTTCCTTGTGCCCCAGGGCTGCTCCTTTGCTCCCACGCCAACTGCACGCCTTCTCTGGAACACAGCTCTTATCTACCTCCCAAACACGGAAGCTTTACCGTGAAACTAAGTCCAGCCAATCCGAGGAAAATGCTTGAGGGTAGGGATGGTTCAGAGAAGAAAAACTAGGCCATCCTCTGAGATCAGGAGTCCTGAGGTCCCAGGAGGATCACAGCAGCCTTTTAACAGTCTAATGCAACTCCTTTGACTTCCTAAAGGGGAAACTGAGGCCTAGAAAAGGGCAGGACATGCCCACGGCCACGCAATGAGAAAGTATCAGGCAGGACTGGGATGAGGGTCTTCTCATGCCAGACCCCATGTGCTTCACCCTGACTCCCTCTGCTCACTAAGACCCAATCAAGGGCTGACTGTTCCTATGCATTGCGTAGATGTAGTACCTTTTAAGTGTTTACCACAAGCCGTCCTGTGAGGATAAAATGGATCAGACATGCCCCTTGCCTCCAGCAGTGTTGTTCACTAAGGAATAATAACCCAAACTAGGGCCGGGCAGGGTGGCTCATCCCTGGAATCCCAGCACTTTGGGAGGCCAAGGTGAGAGGACTGCTTGAGTCTAGGAGTTCAAACCAGCCTGGCCAACACAGGGTTACCTCCGTCTCTACACACACAAAACAGGACAGGGAGAGAAACCGCGTGAGCCTCAGGCAGATACTGCAATACATGGAGCCCACAAAAGCCTTGGGTGTTTCTCTGCCATTTTGCTCCCATTTTGACCTTAGTTGTGGCGTGCAGGAGGGCCCTGCCAGGAGGGTGACCCCTTACTCACCTTCAACCCCTGCTGTAAGTGGCCCCCAGCAAGGGTGTGGGGCTGAAGTGCCCTCCCAGGCAGCTCAGTACAGCCGTCCTACCACTGGGTGGCACTGTGGTGCCTCAGGAGGGGGACTGCGCCTAAGGGAACCTGCCCACAACAGGGGTGACACGGGGGAGCTTCACTTGGGTCCTCCTGTGCTGGACAAATTGCTTTCCATCTGGCATTATGAAGAGGTACATGAAATAGGTCCTGCCTTCCAGGAGCCCACAGTGGAACAGTCACATGGATAACAAATTAATTGCTCCCATAATAGATGTAATTAGTTGCTCCAATAGAAGAACAAGAACAAGCGGTTCCCACTGAGGGGCCCAGGGGAGGATGTGGCAATTGAGTCTTGCTGAAGAGTCCTAGGTGGGCCATTCTAGTTCAGGCTGCCTCTCACTGTGCAGGTTCCCAGGGCACTGCGCAGGGGGTTTGGGTGGGGGGCGGGGGTGGTGTGTGCCCAGGGAGGTTTTGCCCAGTCCGTAGCATGGCCGTCTGTAGGGAGCTGAGGGCTGGAGGCCTCTGTCAGCCACCTTTCCCAGGAGGCAGCGGGCTGGGCCCCGGTGGCCAGGGCCTTTAGTGTGGCTATCCCAGATTGCTCTGTTCCCATCACAAGCACTTAGCTAAGGGACATGGAGGAGAGACCCTGGTGTTAGGACAACCAGAACACTGGAAGTCTCCCAGTAGGGAAGAAAGGTAACTGGCCTCCTGTCCTCTTGCTGTGCCTTCTGGGACTTGACTTCAAATCCACATGACCTTGGCTTGGGTATGGCAGCCCTCAGGGCTCAGTGACTGCACCTGTAAAACAGATCTTCCGGCCCGGCGTGGTGGCTCATGCCTGTAATTTTAGCACTTTGGGAGGCCGAAGTGGGTGGATCACAAGGTCAGGAGATCTAGACCATCCTGGCTAATGCGGTGAAACCCTGTCTCTACTAAAAATATGAAAAATTAGCCAGGCATGGTGGCACGTGCCTGTAGTCCCAGCTACTCAGGAGGATGAGGCAGGAGAATCGCTTGAACCTGGGAGGCAGAGGTTGCAGTGAGCCGAGATGGCACCACTGCACTCCAGCCTGGGTGACAGAGCAAGACTCTGTCTCAAAAAAAAAAAAGGGGGGGTCTTCTATATTGAGGAATGAAAAAGTTTAAAGAACCCCTTTTGACTGACCTGAAAGCACATGCTGGTGTCCTGCAGGTGTCGGGGACACCTGGGGAGGTGGACTCTCTTCTGATGGCTTCAGGTCAGGGCTAGGTCTAGTGGAAAGCCAGAATACATCTTTGTTCTTGGAACACAATTCATGCAGCAGGGAAGTCATTTAACACCTAGTCTGTAAATTTTCATTACATTTTTGAAGATGGAACAAAGCCTCTCATTTTCAGATTTTCTATGCAGAAGTTAACCCATGATGGTGTTGAAAACCACATCCAAACTGTAAAACTGAAGTCTTCTTCTCAAAACAAAGCACAATAGGACATGGATTGACTGAGGTTTGCAACTAGGAGGTCAGCAAAGGGTTGGCAGGACCCTCGCTCACACGCCCATCACCAGCAGGATGCGCCTGTTTTCTCCCCCCAAGTCCTCACTGGTGAGGCTGCCAGCCAGGGCTGGGTGTGGCACTTCAGGCAGATTATTCAAGCAGATACTCTGCACCTCCTTTTGTCATTTACAAGTGATGCTGGTGACAGATGATGGAGTGCTTGAAGGCACACAGGGTCTCATGGATCCAAGGGTTTGCTAGAGATGGGGAAACTCCTCACATTCCCTCCACCAGTGTCCCACCTCAGAGCCAGGCTTGCCCACCATGGATGGGGATCCAGGTCATCCGTTAGAGGAATTGGTCCCCTCCAGCTGACTGCTGGAGGCAGTCAGGGAGGCATCAGGTGCTTTGCTCCCAGCTATATTTACATAGCATTAACAACCTATCCTTTTAAATTGTGCACAAACTGCAGCTTTCCAAAAACACTTTTATTTATACATTTTACTGCTAAACAATAGAAAATTTATGTAATTATCTATTTGAATAATGATGAGGGGAGGGAAGGAGGATGGCCAGAGGGGAGTTGATGGGGATTAAGGGAGATAAAGCCCTTTCTGTTCTCTGCCTTTGCCCCTTTACCAACAACTACTTTCTTTGTTGTTGTTAGAGTTTTGCTCTTGTTGCCCAGGCTGGAGTGCAATGGCGTGATCTTGGCTCACTGCAACCTCCACCTCCTGAGTTCAAGGAATTCTCCTGCCTCAGCCTCCCGAGCAGCTGGGATTACAGGCAGATGCCACCATGCCTGGCTAATTTTGAATTTTTAGTAGAGATAGGGGTCTCTCCATGTTGGTCAGGCTGGTCTCAAACTCTTGACCTCAGGTGATCCACCTGCCTCGGCCTCCAAAAGTGCTCAGATTACAGGCGTGAGCCACCGTGCCCGGCCAACAGCTACTTCTTTTTTCTTTTTCTTTTTTTTTTTTTTTTGAGACAGGATCTCACTTTATCACCCAGGCTTGAGTGCAGTGGTATAATCTTGGCTTACTGCACTCCCGACCTCCTAGGCTCAAGTGATCCTCCTACCTCAGCTCCCCAAGTAGCAGTAGCTGGGACTACAGGCACATTACAGGCACATGCCACCACACCTGGCTAATTTTTTTTTTTTGTAGAGACAGGATTTTGCCACGTTGCCCAGGCTGGTCTCGAACTCAGCCTGGCTCAGGCACCTGAACTCAGCCATCATGCCCGGCCTTATAGAAATGTAAGCAAGTGATGTTGTGTGTCATCTTTCCATCAGAGCTTACTGTTACATTGTCAATATCTTCATGATGTATTATCCTTAATACATAAGGAGTTCATGTAAATAAAATAAAAAATTGGTACTCCAATGGAAAAATGAGCAAAAGACATGAAAACTACAGTTCACGAAGACTGAGAATGCCTGGTGTTAGTGAGGTAAAATGGGCCCTCACCTTCTGTGACTGGGCAAGTACTTTCATACAATCTTTTAACTGATGGTACTTTCAAAATTCTTGAATGTGCAATCTCTCTGATCAAGCAATTCCACATCTTGAAATTTACCCTGTAGAAACATCTGCAAAACTGACCAAAAATAAATATACCAGAATGTTACTTGTAGCATGATTTATTATATAGGCTAATTGAAAAATCACAAAAGTTCATCAACAGTAGACTGGTTAAACTATGGTGTAACCAATCATACAATGGAATCATATGTAGTATAGTTATCAAAAAGGATAAGGTACATGCATATCCTTTGATGTATGCCAATATGCCCTCAGCATATTGTCAAACAAAAAACAAAAAGCAGATTAAAAACTATTATGTTCCCTATGGCCCAGGCACAGGGGCTCACGCCTGTAATCCCAGCGCTTTCAAAGGCCAGGGCAGGTGGATAACCTGAGGTCAGGAGTTCGAGACCAGCCTGGCCAACATGGTATTTAGTATTTTTAGTCTCTGCTAAAAATGCAAAAAATTAGCTGGGCATGGTGGCAGGTACCTGTAATGCCAGCTACTCAGGAGGCTGAGGCAGAGAATCACTTGAACCTGTGAAGCGGAGGTTGCGTTGAGCTCCCCTGGGCAACAAGAGTGAAACGCTATCCCCTCAAAAGAAACCAAAACTGTTATGTTCCCTATGAATTTTTCTATGTAAAAATATAAATTTCTATATACACTGAACATCTGGAAAGTTACATTAAACATTTAGGTGTGACTGGCTTTGGGGTGCTTTTAGAATTTTCTATTTTCTACAGCTCTGGATTGAAAAAATAATTTATGGCCAGGTGCAGTGCCTCATGCCTGTAATCCTATCACTTTGGGAGGCAGAGGCAGGTGGATCACTTGAGGTCAGGAGTTCAAGACCAGCCTAGCTAACATGGTGAAACCCCACCTCTTCTAAAAATACAAGAATTAGCCGGGCATGGTGGTGCACACCTGGGGTAGGGAGCTGAGGCAGGAGAATTTCCTGAACCTGGGAGGTGGAGGTTGCAGTGAGATCGTGCCACTGCACTCCAGCCTGGGAAACAGAGCAAGACTCCATCTAAAAACAAACCAACCAACCCCATTTACAATATACCTTCTTGTTATTAGTAAGAATACTAGGATTCCCATTTGAGGAGAAAATAAACATTCCAACATTTTAGTCCCTATATCTTTGAATGTCTTATGAGTCATGTGCTCCTCCCCTAGGACAGGGAGGAGGCCTGTCATATCATTTCAGCCTCACAGATAGGAATCTTGAACCCCCATAAGTAGAGGGAGGTTGGCCAGGATCACACAGACAGAAGTGCACACTCAGACTGCTTCAACTAGATGTTTCCAGAGGAATTTTTGTTTTGTTTTGTTTTGCCTTTTCTGGGAATTATACCCTCCACCCTGAGGATCTCTGGGCACAGCCACTTTAGTATCTGTATTTTCTTGTAGCAGATGCTGTTAGTATTCTGCCTGCACCCTCTTAACCTTTACCATTCCATTGCTTGCTGGCTCGACTTCTGAATGCCAGAACTTGCATCTAATTGCCTGAGAGCATTCTCTGTTCAAAACAGGCCAGAAGAGGCCAGGCGCAGTGGCTTATTCCTGTAATCCCAGCACTTTGGGAGGCCGAGGCAGAGGGGATCTCCTGAGGTCAAGAGTTCAAGACCAACCTGGCCAACATGGTGAAACCCTGCCTTTACTGAAAATACAAAAAATTAGTCAGGTGTGGTGGCAGACACCTATAGTCCCAGCTACTCAGGAGACTAAAGCAGGAGAATCACTTGAACCCGGGAAGTGGAGGTTGCAGCCAGCCAAGATCACACCATTGCACTCTAGCTTGGGTGACAGAGCAAGACTCCTTCTCAAAAAAAAAAAAGGCTGGGTGTGGTGGCTCATGTCTGTAATCCCAGCACTTTGGGAGGCCAAGGTGGACAGATCACCTAAGGTCAGGAGTTCAAGACCAGACTAACCAACATGAAAAGACCCTATCTCTACTAAAAATACAAAATTAGCCAGGCCTGGTGGCGCATGCCTGTAATCCCAGCTACTCAGGAGGCTGAGACAAAATCTCTTGATCCCAGGAGGCAGAGGTTGCAGTGAGCTGAGATTGCGCCATTGCACTCTAGCCTGCGCAACAAGAGTGAAACTCTTGCTCAAAAAATAAAAATTAAAAAACTGGCCAGAAGTGAGGGAGAATTAATACCTCCTGGCAGCACAGCAGCCCTTTACTTAATCACTGGCAGGAGCTGATTTATAAATACCGCAGCTTCCTCCCTCTTTAGGTGTGATATCACTGAGGCAGTGTCTCATGCTGGCTTGCAGGGCTCCATAGTGGAATGGAGCTCCAGCTGCCCACAGTGGTAACTTGCTTCATGACATACTCTGTTGACTTCCTTTCCTCTCTCATTTCCTCTTTCCCTTACGGAAGTATCAAGGGATACCTTCTAAAATCACTTAGTTTCACTTAAATCCTTGTCTCAGAGTCGCCTTCTGGGGCTACTCAAACTAAGACACTGTTCTTTGTTAGTAAGTAGGAAATGGGAATCAGTCAGGATTGAGGAGCCAGAAGGGCCATGGCCACACCCCAGCTGGCCCCTTCATGCCAGGTTAGGGCTTTGGAACAGTCTAGAAAGAGGAGACTATCAAGCTTCCTTCACAGTTACAGTTCTCCAGAACAGAACTTGGCAAACTTTTTCTGTAAAGGGCCAGATAGTAAATATTTAAGGTTTCACAGGTCTTTTCGTCTCTATTACGATTCCCCAGCTCTGCCACTGTGGCGTGAAAGCAGTCCTAAATTATATATAAAAGAATGGATGTGGTTGTGTTCCAGTAATACTTTATTTGCAAAAAGGCAGCAGGCCAGATTTGGCCCACAGGCTGTTGCTTACTGACCCCTGCTCCAGGACAACAAAGAGAGGCTGGGCAAGCATCTGCCCAGCATGGGTGCTGGCGAGGAGGCAATGCCAGTTGCTGCCTTAGACTCTGCGGGTTCAGGAGCAGGGCTCTCCGCCTAAGGGTCCTGTGGCTGTGCAGCCAATTCAGGAAAAACTCCTACATCTCAGTTGACAGTGGAGCACTCAATGAATAGCTCAGCTTTTAAGCTCAAAACAGGCTTTCCACTTCACTTTTATGCTAATAGATCACGTCTTCCTAATGGGTAGAGTACAGCCCCACCAGAAAAAAATAATTAAGCCCCCCAAGAAGAAAAAGCAAGTGAGGGATATAAAACTTGATTACCAATAACTTATGGAGCAATAAATGAAGTCTTCTGTTGGAAACTGAAGGCACAATATTGATCTATGACTGTGAGAAAGCTATCGACGTACAGGACCAAGTTCACCACGAGGGATTAGATCCAGAGATGGGTGAAGACTTCAGTGAGACAACTGTTCTAAATGATATAGAAGCTGGGCATAGTGGCTTATGTCTGTAATCCAAGCTACTCAGGAGGCTGAGGAGGGAGGATTGCTTAAGGCCAGGAGTTTGAGGCCAGCCTGGGCAACAGAGGGAAATCCTGTCTCTAAAAATAAATAAATAAATGATATAGGTGTTCTTACGTGATTCACTATTTAAACCTAGTGTTCCATTATTGGAACGCTAAGTATGTGGGAGTTATTTATATCCTACTGCTCAAGGTCATCGCCAAGGTCTCATTAGAAGAATTCAAAAAATTGCAACCTCAGGCACAAATAGGTTAATTATATTGTGGAAAACTTGCAAATAATCTAACAAAACTACAGCAAATACCCAATTCGAGCCCACTCTAGCCAACCTCTCCCACCAAAGAGGGGAGAAAAAAACTGAGAAGGTTGTCCACAGTGGCTCACACCTATAATCCTAGCACTTTGGGAGGCCAAGGTGAGAGGAATGCTTGAGCCCAGGAGTTCAAGACCAGCCTGAGCAACATAGTGAGACCCTGTCTCTACAAAAAATTTAAAAATTGGCCAGGCACGGTGGTTCACAACTATAATCCCAGAATTTTGAAAGGCCGAGGCAGGCAGATCACAAGGTTAGGAGATTAAGACCATCTGGCCAACATGGTGAAACCCCCGTCCCTACTAAAATACAAAAAATTAGCCTGGCGTGGTGGTGCACGCCTATAGTCCCAGCTACGTGGGAGGCTGAGGCAGGGGAATTGCTTGAACCTGGGAGGCGGAGGTTGCAGTGAGCCAAGATCTCGCCACTGCACTCCAGCCTGGCTGGCAACAGAGGGAGGATCTGTCTGTCAAAAAAAAAAAAAAATTTAAAATTAGCCAGGCATGGTGGCACGCACCTGTAGTCTCTGCTACTCAGAGGCTGAGGCAGGAGGTCCACTTCGGCCCAAGAAGTCAAGGCTGCAGTGAGCTGTGTTTGTGCCACTGCACTCCAGCTTGGGTGACAGAGCAAGACCTAGCCTAAAATAAAAATAAAAATAAAGTAAGAGAGACCCTTCTGCAGTTCCCAGTCTATAGGCACAGGCTCACTAAGAGACTGAGATAGAAATATAAGACTGTAGAAAACTTCCCCTCCTTATAAACCTTACCATCACAGGACTAAAGGCCCATTTATGAAAGTTCCTTTTACCTAGTCCATTATGTCTGGCTATTAAGAAAATATTGGCCAGGCACAGTGGCTCTCGCCTGAAATCCCAGCACTTGGGAGGCCAAAGCGGGTGGCTCACCTGAGGTCGGGAGTTCAAGACCAGCCTGGCCAACAAGGCGAAACCCTGTAGCTACTAAAAATACAAAAACTAGCTGGGCATGGGGGCGGGCACCTATAATCCCAGTCACTTGGGAGACTGAAGCACGAGAATAGCTTGAACCCAGGAGGCGGAGGTTGCAGTTAGCCAAGATTGCACCACTGCACTCCAGCCCGGGCAACAAGAGCGAAACTTCATCTCAAAAGAGAAAAAAGAAATGCTTACTTAGATATGACACAAAAAGCATAAGCAAAGAAAGAGAAAAGGATAAATTGGCCCATCATCAAAATTTAAAACTTTTGGAAGTCAAAATCACCATCAAAAATGTGAAAAGTCAAGGGGACATGGTGGCTTACACCTGTAATTCCAGCACTTTGGGAGGCTGAGGCAGGTGGATCACTTGAGGTCAGGAATTCAAGACCAGCTTGGCCAACAAGGTGAAACCCGGTCTGTATCAAAAATACAAAAATTTACATGCCTGTAATCTCAACTACTCGGGAGGCTGAGGCAGGAGAATCACTTGAACCGGGGAGGAGGAAGTTGCATTGAGCCAAGATTGTGCCACTGCACTCTAGCCTGGGTGACAAAGCAAGACTCTGACTTAAACAAATAAATGTGAAAAGTCAATCCACAAAATGGGAAAAAATAATTGCAAATTACATATCTGATAAAGACTATTTCCAGAATATGTAAATAATTCTTACAACCTAAAAAACAAAACAAAACAAAACAAAAAAAACTGGTTGGGTATAGTGGCTCACTCCTTAATCTCAGCACTTTGGAAGATCTCTTGAGTTGAGGATTTAAGACCAGTGTAGGTAACCTAGTGAGATCCTATCTCTCTCAGAAAAAAAAAAAAACCCAAACCAAATTTAAAAACCACCACCAACAACAAAAGAACCTCTAGAAATCAAGAAGTCAAAGACCACTAGTTTTGTAGAAAAATGCAGGCCAGACACAGTAGCTCACACCTATCATCCCAGCACTTTGGGAAGCTGAGGAAGGCAGATCACTTGAGGTTAGAAGTTCAAGACCAGCCTGGCTAACATGGCAAAAGTCAGTCTCTACTAAACATACAAAAATTAGCTGGGCATGGTGCCAAGCACCTGTAGTCCCAGATACTCAGGAGGCTGAGGCAGGAGAATCGCTTGAACCCAGGCAGCTGAGGTTGTAGTAAGCCAAGATCATCCCACTGCACTCCAGCCTGGGTGCTAGAACAAGATTCCATCTCAAAAAAAAAAAAAAAAGATTTGCATTTCTCTTGTTATGAGTGAAGACGAACATTTTTTTCACATGTTTAAGGGTAATTTTCATTGCTTTTTCTTTTTCTAAAAACTATGTGCATGCTTTTTCTGCATTTTTTCTTTTCTTTTCTTTCTTTTTTTTTTTTTTTGGAGATGGAGTCTCACTTTGTCGCCCAGGCTGGAGTGCAGTGGAATAATCTCGGCTCACTGCAATGTCTGCTGCCTGGGTTCAAGCGATTCTTATGCCTCAGCCTCCTGAGTAGCTGGGATTACAGGCACGTGGCAGCACACCAGGCTAATTTTTGCATTTTTAGTAGAGACCGGTTTTGTCATGTTGGCCAGGTTGGTCTCAAACTCCTGACCTCAAGTCATCTGCCCGCCTCAGCCTCCCAGGGTGCTGGGATTACAGGCATGAGCCAAGAAATGCAAATCTTACCCACACTGAAATTAAGTTTCTCATCTATCAGATTGGCAAAAATTCAAAAGGCTGACAACACACTCTCTGAGACTGTGGGAAAACAGACATACTCATACATAGCTGGTCTGGTGCAAATTGACACCTCCCCCATAGAAGGAAATTTGGCCCTATCCACCAAAATTACAATGTACACACTCTTTAACCTTGCAATCTCACTTCGAAAAATGTATCTGACAGATATTCCTGCATATGGACAAAATAATGTGTATTTACTGTAAGACTGGGTTTTAAAAAATTATTTACTTATTATGAGATCATTGATTGTATTACTGTATTTACTACAGTTTACTATAAGATAAAGTTTACTTATTGCTAAATTATTTTTAATAGTAAAATACCAGAAACTTCCTGAATGTCCATCTGTTGGTGTTTGGTTTAATAAACCATAGTTCATCTACATAGTAGATGAAAGTATTTTTAAAGTAAAAAAAAAAAAGAAAGCTTTTTATGTATCGATATAAAAATTTCTTGGCTGAGCACTGTGGTTCATGCCTGTAATCCAAGCACTTTGGGAAGCCGAGGCGAGCAGATTGCTTGAACCCAGGAGTTCAAGACTAGCCTGGGCAACATAGTGAGACCCTGTCTCTACAAAAACTACAAAAATTAGCTGGGCATGGTGGTGCACTCCCGGTAGTCCCAGCTACCTGACAGGCTGAGGCAGGAGGATCGTACAAGCCTGGGAGGCGGTGGTTGCAGTGAGCCAAGATCACGCCACTGCACTCCAGCCTGGGCGATAGTGAAACCTGAAACGCTGTCCCCTCCAAAAAAATTTTTTCTTGAGAAAATATTGTTAAATCTAAAGGCAGGATGCAAAACAGTAAAAACAACATGCTACCTGTTTTTGTAAGAAAGTCAGAGAAATAAGAATACATACTTATTTATATTTTCTTTCATTTGCATAAAACACTGGCAAAAACCAGGCCTGTAATCCCAGCACTTTGGGAGGCCAAGGTGGGTGGATGGCTTGAGTCCAGGACTTCAAGACCAGCCTGGGTGACATGGCAAAACCCAGTCTCTATAAAAACAAAACAAACAAACAAAAATTGGAAAAATTCACTAAAGTGGTTCTCTACAAAAGGCCAGTAGGGAGGTGATGGGCTGGATGGTGACTTCAGTATAAGCAAGACTTCTAAGAATGAAAATTTTTATATTGAACCAGATGAGTATACAGCCTATACAAAAATGTAAATTTAAAATATCAGCTGGTACAATGACTCATCCTTGTTTTCGCAGAGATTTGGGAAGCTGAGGCAGGAAAATGACTTCAGCCTGGAAAATTGAGGCTGCAGTGAGCTATAATCACACCACTGCACTCCAGCCTGGGCAACAGAGCAAGACCCTGTTTCTAAAAATAAAAATTAAAATCTGAAAAAAAAACAATAATAGGGCTGGGCATGGCGGATCACGCCTGTAATCCCAGCACTTTGGGAGCCAAGGCGGGCAAATTGCCTGAGCTCAGGAGTTCAAGACCAGCCTGGGCAACACGGTGAAGCCCCATCTCTAAACAAAACAAAACAAAACAAAACGAAAAACAAAAACAATAATAGGACAGGTATGGTGGCTCACACCTGTAATCCCAGCTCTTTGGGAGGGTGAGGCAGACAGATTACCTGAGGTCGAGAGTTTAGACCAGCTTGAACAACATGAAGAAACCTTGCCTCTACTAAAAATACAAAATTATCCAGGCATGGTGGCACATGCCTGTAATCCCAGCTACTCAGGAGGCTAAGGCTGGAGAATTGCTTGAATCTGGGGGGAGGAGGGTGTGGTGAGCTGAGATCCCACCACTGTGCTCCAGCCTGGGCAACAAGAGTGAAACGCCATCTCAAAAGCAAAACAAATCAAAAAACCAATAATAATATCAAATATAGTGAGGATGCCATAAAATTATCACACACACACATGTTCACATTCATGTTCACACCCTACCTCCATCCAAGCAAGTGTCTTTCATTGCCAGCATCAGAAATCATTCTTCAGTTAATTTTTTCTTTAAATCTTCAGGAACTCTGCTGTGCACTACAAGGAAACATGACATCTGGATAGTGACTAGCATAGTAACTCGGAGGCTGGAGAAAATCTAGGTGAAGATGGGTGAAATGGTGTTTTGACTTTTCTTTTAAGGCTCTTTTTGGTGGGAGACAAAGACCTTAATCTTCAACTACAGAAGCCATAAGACCAGACACTTGCTTTTCCAGCTTCTTTGCACGTAGAACATGGGCAACTAAAATACAGGCTTGGCCAATCAACTGCATCCTGCCCAGATCTGAATTGGGATCTTGTGTTGCAAAGAATCCTTTCTAGGGTAATGAACCACAGCAAGGGCACCATCCAGCTTCTGGGGCAGTGGAGATGTCCTGGAACAAATGTTGGAAAGTCCAGGGCTGACAGTGGTTCAGTGGTGATGTGGCATTAAGTACATTCACGATTTTGTTCAACCATTGCCACTATCCGTTTTCAGAATTTTTTTCATCACTCCAAATAAAAATCCCTCACCCATTAAACAGTAACTCCACATTCCTTCCCTCTAACCCTTTGTAACCTCTGTACACTTTTTTTTTTGAGATGGAGTTTCACTCTTGTTGCCCAGGCTGGAGTACAACGGTTCAATCTTGGCTCATTGCAACTTCTGCCTCCCAGGTTCAAGCAATTCTCCCACCTCAGCCTCCCAAGTAGCTGGGATTACAGGCATGTGCCACCATGCCCAGCTAATTTTTTTGTATTTAGTAGAGATGGGGTTTCACCATATCGATCAGACTGGTCTTGAACTCCTGACTTCAGGTAATCCACCAGACTTGGCCTCCCAAAGTGCTGGGATTACGGGCATGAGCCACTGCACCCAGCCACTTCTATACACTTTCTGTATGGATGAATTTGTCTACTCTAGGTACCTCATGTAAGTGTAATCACATGACATTTGTCCTTCCGTGGCTGACTTATTTCACTTAGCATAATGCTTTCAAGGTTCATCTGTATTGCAGTACGTATCACCATCTCATTCCTTTTTAAAGCTGAGTAATATTCCATTATATGAATATATCACATTTTGTTTATCCACTCATCTGTTCATAGGCACTTGGGTGGTTTCCATCTTTTGTCTCTTGTGAATAATGCTGCTGTGAATGTACAAGTATAGATGTAGGTTTAGGCCACTGCTTTCAGTTCTTTTGAGTTTATACCCAGAAGTGGCTTGCTGGATAATATGATAATACTATATTCGCCTTTTTAAGAAGCTGTCATACTATTTTCCATAGCAGCTCATCTTTTTATAACCCACCTGCTGTAAACCCCAAAAATCTGAGGCAGGTCTCAGTTAATTTAGAAAATTTATTTTGCCAACGTTGAGGACGCAAGGCCCATGACATACCCTCAGGAGGTCCTCATGACATGTTCCCAAGATGGTCAGAGCACAGTTTGGTTTTACGCATTCTAGGGAGACATGAGACATCAGTCAATGTATGCGAGATGGCCCAGTGTGGTGGCTCACGCCTGTTATTCAAGCACTTTGGAGACCAAGGCAGGTGGATCACCTGAGGTTGGGAGTTCAAGACCAGCCTGATCAACATGGTGAAACCCCGTCTTTAAAAAATAAAATAAATAAATAAATAAATAAAATTAAAAATATATATATATATATATATATATATATATGCGAGATGTCCTGGAAAGGCAGGACAACTAGAAGCAAAGGCAGGATGAAGCTGAAGCCAGGAAGGAGGCTTCCAGGTCATAGATAGATAAGAGACAAATGGTTGCATTCTTTTGAGTTTCTGATTATCCTCAAGGACACAATCAGATGTGCATTTATCTCAGTGAGCAGAAGGGTGACTTTGAATAGAATGGGAGGCAGGTTGGCCCTAAGCAGTTCCCAGTTTGACTTTTCCCTTTAGTTTAGAGATAGATTTAGGGGCCCCGGGATTTATTTTCCTTTCACACTGCAATGTATGAGCGTTCCAATTTCTCTGTTACTTTCACCAACACTTTGTAAAAATAATGACTGTCCTCATAAGTATAAAGAGGTATCTGGCCAGGTGTGGTAGTACACACCTGTAATCCCAGCAGTTTGGGAGGCCGAGGTGGGTGGATCACCTGAGGTCAGGAGTTTGAGACTAGTGTGGCCAACCTGGTCAAACCCTGTCTCTACTAAGAATACAAAAAATTAGCCGGGCATCAGGCGGGCACCTGTAATCCCAGCTACATGGGAGGATGAGGCATGAGAATTGCTTGAAACTGGGAGGCAGAGGTTGCAGTGAGCCAAGATTACGCCATGGCACTCCAGCCTGGGCAACAAGAGTGAGACTCCATCTCAAAAAAGAAAAAAAAAAAAAAAAAAATAAGACGAAGAAGAGTTATCTAATTGTGGTATTATGACTTTTTAATGCATGAACCTCACAAAGCAAGAGATGCACACCTGAGCCCATCTGACCCTGAGCTTTCCACTCCACATCCTGGCCCTTCTGAGGCCCAAGCACATTTAAAAAAAAAAAAAAGCAGAAT
>CAUYLG010050851.1:0-12488 GCA_963573385.1 Cacajao melanocephalus | reverse complement strand
TTATATATATTATAAATAATATATATTATATATAGTATAAATAATATATATATGATATATATATTATAAATAATTTTTATTTCAGTTATTGTACTTCTCAGCTCCAGAATTTCTATTTGGTTCTTTTCATAATTTCTAACTGTTCACTGATGTTCTCAATTTGTTCATACATTATTTTCCTTATTTCCTTTAGTTCTTTGGCCATGGTTTCCTTTACATCTTTGAGCATATTTCAGATACTTGACTTAAAATCTTTATCTAGTAAATCCAATGTTCAGGCTTCCTCAAGAATGGGTTCTATTTATTCTTCTTGTTTTAATGGGTAATACTGTTTTATTTGCATGCCTATAATTTCTTGTTGAAAACGAGGTATTAAAATATTAGATTATAATGTGGTAACTTGGGAAATTAGATTCTCCCCACTTCCCTACGTTTCACTGTTTTTGATTAATCAAGGCTTAGCTAGTGTTCAGTCAGTGTTTTGAAAGAGATTTCCTTGGAAGCCAAAGCTTAAAAACAAAACTAAAACAAAAAACAAAAGCACTTATCCTAGTCTTTGCAGACTGGCTCTGTGCTGGGATATTCCTTTAAGACTTAACCATACCATTCGCAACTCTGCCTTGGCCTTTACTTCCTGCTTGTACTGGGCCTAGCAAGCACAGTGATAAAGTTGAAGGTCTTCTTAGGTCTTTCCTGAACATGTGTCCTGCCCTGGGCATGCATGTGGCTTTCTAAATTCCCTTCTATATACTGAGGCTGATTGTACTAATTTCAAAAGAAAAACAAAAATAAAAACAAACTCTCTGCTAGGCTTTTTCTCCCAGGTCAACTGTATTTCTCATCATACTCTATTGCCCAAAAAAGTTTGCCCAAAAGCGAGTTTTCATTTGCTTTATAATGTGTTCAACCAATGCCCACTAATTTCCCTGCCTGACTGGGTTCAAATTAGGTAAAACAGACATATAAGCACCTGCATCAGCCCTTCAAATAGCTCTCAGGTAGGGTGATCAGACAAATGCAATAATTTGCAAATAAGGTCTGCTCTGCTCTCTCTGGAACAGGGCATCTGGGTCCCACACTGGCAACTCAGACTGTCATCTTCAAGACTGTTGCCAAGCTGGGGAAGGAATGAGGCACAGGCAAATAAAAAAGCCATAATGCATTCCTTCCACTTTCAGTTGTCTTTTTCTTGTCTCAGCATTCCTTCGGTTGGTATAAACCTTTGACGTTTCCAGGTTCTGACAAAGTTGAATCTGATAGTTTAGGCTTGTTTTTCAATGTTTTTGCGGAGAGGTAGGGTTTTAGAGCTGCTAGCTCCAACATTTTGCTGATGGCACTCTAAGTAGTTATTTTTAAGGATCTAAAAATTGATAGCATAGCCAGATCAAAATCTACTAATGTAACATTTATTATTTTTGTACCATTTTATCTTTAAAAAGCCTACAGTAACTTATTTCCAGAAATTTCTACTGAGCTCCGTGAGTTGGAGTGTTAAACCGCTAAAACTGCATATAATTAGTCACGTAAAATTGTAACTTAATGAATATAATTTCTTATATTTTAATACTTTGACTACTATTACTGTTTGTTTGCTGGCAAGTACTAAATGATAATAAAATATTAGGAAAATTGAAACAGCCTTTTATTCTTGATTAAATAGATTTTTTCCCCCAGATACATAATTGTAGTTTTAAAAGATGTGTATAATAGAAATACATTCCAATGGTAAAACTGAGTGACTATTATGAAAATAAAAGTATAAATATTTCAAGGTGGTATTTCAGAAAAAGGACAGTATTCAGCCAAAAGCAGCCTGACTTTTTTAGGTGCTTCACCATGTTTAAGAAATACTGTTAAGCAGAATCTGATATTTAAAACATCAGAGTCTACATCTATAAGAGCTCCAATTTGAAATGCTTTAAGCAACTGTTTTTGTAAACAAACTGACAGAATTCAAAAAGCACACATATTTGTTGTCTGCTAAAGCCAATCAAAATTATGGCAGTCATAAAGAAAACACATTCTAAAGAAATTATCAATAAAATTTACATACCTTATTCTAAAACACTTGTCAATTTTTACTTACAAAAGAGGTAAAAAACAAAACCATGCAATAATCTGTAGAATCAACAATCCAGTCAATTGCTAAATTAATGAGTTCAAGAAAAAATAACAGTCCCAGTAAAATCATCAATTATGGCTAGTTCCCTCTTAGGCTTTTGTAACTTTATTATACATTTTAACATAACATTGTTAGTTTACTAAAACCATAATATAAATCCATAGTCAGATTTATGAAATATCACTGGTTCATAAAATTAATTTAGTGAGTGGGCCAAGGCCAACATTTATTTAACATAGTAGTATAGAACAGAATAGATAATATGAGCACTGCATAAAAGGATATGTATTGTTTCATAAAACTTTATTTCTATTTTATGTATATATGAAAGCCATTCTCTTTCTACTATACCCTTCTATTTTATGCATATATGAAAGCCATTCTCTTTCTACGATACCCATAACATTATTCCATCAGAGGAAAAAAGTCTATTATGAAATCAGACACACCCTGCTACAGCAGTCTTAAGTACAGGATAATATTCTCTACACTGCAATGAGATCCTGTGTAATTACTTAAGAAGAAAACTACCTATGGGGGAAAAAATTTGATTGTTTTTGCAACTTTTATCAGAATAGTACGTGACATGTAACTAACTCATAATTCAGAAACCATAAAAATCTGAAGGAAACATCTAATCTAAGTAAGTTAACAGGCTCCAAAATACCTCACATTCTAGGGAAGATTTACATAATTAGTCTCAAAGTTGTAAATATAAGATAAATTCATAATACTTGATTGGCATATTAAATTTTGCTCCTTCTCTACTTCACTCATGACTGTGATCGTATTCTTTTTCACAAAGATTACTAGCTATACTACTATTTGTGTAAGAAGCCAGCTAAACTACTATTTGTGTTGTATCAGAATTAAATATGAAATAGATTTAATCTAGTTCTTAATAAACACATATACATTTTAAAAATGTTTCTTTGTAAAAGATAAATTGCTGAGAAATTTTGATCAAATAAAACCATGCTACATACACAAAATATATATTTTTTCAGAAAAGATTAATATGTTTAAGAACTTCATAAAATGCTTTGCTAGTAAATAGTCCTGTACATAGCAGAAATGAATCAAGAAAAATATTAAAAACAAATAAGACTTTTTGCACAATATGCCTTTGCAAACAAAATAGGCTCCCTTATAAGTTGGTAACATTCTTAATACACAAATTGTACTGACACACCCAGTACTCACTATTTAGGATAGTCTTCCCAAATTTCTTCTCTTACTAAACTTTCAGTTAATTCATATATAAGGTTTGAATTTAAGGATATTCATCTGTTGAATAAATGATCCACTCTGAGCCCAGAAGCCTTAAATGTCACTTCCAAAGGAAATATAAAAAACAGAAGAAATACACAATACTATTTTTAACCCAGTTATTATGCCAAATATAGGTAATTAGCCCTTTGTTCTAACTTTTATGCTCTTCAATTTGAACTTCCATTTATGCCTTAAATTTAAGCATGTATGTCATCTAGTGTAAGAAAAGGGGAACTAAAAGTTAATTTTTAAAACCTCATGCTGACCCAAAGTACACAGTTGCCTAAAGCAAAATGTGGTACAAAATTTAAGTAACAAAAGCACAAATTAATAAAATGGCTGGTCAAAGAAGTTTAGGCTCTCATTACAAAACACAGCAGTTAATTTACTGATTATAATCACGGCACTCTAGTTCACTAATCTAAACAAATATCTAAAAAAGATGACTCCCTTTTGTCTCTAAGCATTATTTTTAACATAACCATTTAAAATGTTGTTGCTAGAAAACATTTTGAATTAATTCAAGTAAATCACTTTATAAATGCTAAAATTTACCTGCTTCAGTCCTTCATCAGTAAGTTTGTCCTGGTTGCCTACATGCACTTTCTGAAGTAAAGGACAGTGAGAGGCAACCGCAATAATAGAGGTGTCAGAAAGTTGTTTACACCTGTAGGCTGTATACCTAAGAAGTCCAGGACATTTAAATGCTAGAACACATACGCCAGTGTCAGACATACTACGACAATCAGAAATGTTGATTTCAATTATATTCTGACTTCTTGATGCAATTTTTTCCAATAATTCATCAGTGACCTATAAGAGAAAAAGCAATACATGTAAACTTTTGCTAAAAATAAAAACTTATTTTCCATTCTTTAACCAAATTTTCCCCAATAAACAATATACTAATTACATTATAGCATGAACAATACAATCAAAAAATAAACCTTCTTAATATTGAAGCATAACAAGAATTTGGTATAATAAAAATATTGTATTTGGTCTTTGTCCCGAATTCCTGCCACAGATCTCCCAAAACTCTTGGAATTTCCTAAGCAATAGAATTTCTTTAGTTATTCATAACAAGCCCTTTAGACCATACTTGAGTTCATACTAATGAAGTGACTTAGAGTGGGGCGCCCAGATGGCTTCAGGATGAGGGCTGGTTACCAGAAAGACTAAATCCTTGATTAAAGGGTGATAAGAGGGTGATAACGTTCAGTGCTACTTCCATGAGGGGAGGGAAGCTGGAGACTGGGTTATAAAAACTCAAACAATAGAGATTCAGATGGTAAACACATTAAAGTGCTGAGAGGGTGGTATATCCCATACCTTGCCTTCTGCATCTCTTCCATTTGGCTGGTCCTGAGCTGTATCTTTTATAAGAAACCCTTATAAGTTCTGTGAATAGTTATGACTAATTATGAAAACTGAGAAGGAAATTAAGGGAACTCACAAATTTATAACTGGTCAGCGAGAAGTTCAGGTGGCTTCTGGGACTTGCAACTGACATTTGAAGCGTGGGTAGTCTAGTGGGACTAAGCCTTTAAACTCAGTGATACTCTGGGAGTTAGCTGAATTGAATTGTTGTACATCCAGTTAGTGTCAGAAAATTGTTTGTTAGTGTGGAAAAAAAACCCACATATTTGATGTCAGAAGTGGTATCAGAAAACACCAACAAAGGATATGCGTTAGTTTCACTAAAAGCCTAAAAATCTACCCTTATTATGAAAATTCACTTTAATTAAACCTTCAAATTCAGCAAAAACTCACTACAAACAAAATCAGAGATTTTCAATGTTTCACTTTCCATTTGTAACCCATGAAATAGTTTTACATCAGTCATAATGTTATATGCATTTTCACTTTTTACAGTTGATATCAGGTGATACAACAGCACGTAAGTTTTAAATCTTTTACTGTTTCTATGACAATGCTACCTCTCATATAATTCATGGGTTAGAAAATATACCATTTTGCAAATCAGAACACCAAAAACTATATAGAAATGTCCACATCAAAAAGCTTTTCTCAGAAGACTCAATGCTAAATATAAGTAAGCTTAGAATTCATCTGGTTTTTCTCAGATGGCCATCTGAATTTTTTTTTAAACCAGCCTCTACATATTCTGTGCCCAATCACCACATTTTCAAAATACAAAACATAGTTAATGTTATTCAAGTCATTTCAGTAAAAACAATGGAGATAGAAAATGCACATAAAATTTAGAACAGAAGGAAAGAACTATACTGTTAAGCAGCACTCAGAGTAAGAGCTAAAGATAAAACTATCCATGTTTATGCTTGTTGGAAACAGCATAAACATAGTTCCTGAAAAAGTTAAAACTCTGACATACCTTTCCTTTTATTTTTTACTTTTTCATTCTCCATACCTTACTACGAACATCGGGCTGGGAGGGGAGGGAATGTGGTGTTGGGGAGGAAGCTATTCTTAGTCTGAATTCATAAAAAATAACTCAAACATTCAAGAGTAATGAAATAACAAGCTGATAGATTGCTTTACACATATCTTCTCTCCATTCCACTGTCCACAACTAACTCCCTCACCACTCTCCTTGGACATAAATGTCATGAACACAAAGAGATAAATAACAAATTATCCTAATTGTTTTAACCTCTTATTAATGAAGCAGAAAAAGAGAAGGGGAACAACTTATGCACAAATCCTCATGTGCTTGCTTAATTTGGTTAAAGTGTGTGTTATACATACACAAACACATACACTACCAGTGTGCTATAGCTGGCTCGTAGCAACTCACAAGAGTTTATAGTGTGCCCCTCTTTCCAAATCTGCATTCAGTGGTATAACGTGTAGCCTGACATTGGTCATGGTGGGAGTTTTTATGTAACAGAAATTGGCAAATATTACAAATCAGGGCTTTTGTTTTAAAGCCAGTTGTTAAACATTTGTCAGGACACCAGTAGTAATATACCATAGCAGAATTTAGAACAGGTTTAGTACTTCAATAAAATCCTATTCTTACTGATATTTTTACAAATTTCTAATGCCAAATACTACCAAGTTTTAAAAATGGGATCTAACAAGTCCAAAAAACTATTAGCGATAAACATTATAAACTCTTTTTTCCTAATTTATGCCCCTATATAAACACATTAGGCAGCTAAGCAACAGGAATAGAAAGTCCACCAAAAGAAAAGTTAAGAAAATAAAAGGTGATCTTAGCCCATTTTACTTCCATTTCTTCATCTGTAAAACAGAAAAAATAACAGTATCTACTCACAGAGTTGTTGTGTGAATCAAATTAATTAATATGTGTAAAGCGCTTAGAACAGTACACAGCACAGAGGCAGTACTACAGAAATGTTTGCCATCATTTTCTACTATTAAGCTAGTAATAGCAATATGATCTCCAGCAATAAAAAAGTTTAACAACTTTTTGAAAAGGTAATGAAAAATGACAAAGAAAAAAAGAATTAAAAAGCAATCCTAAATTACCAATCTACACAAAAAAAACTATCTTATTTACTATGAGAATCTAGCTTTAACTTGAATTCACATACACAAAAAAATACAAAAGCACAAAATTGTATATTATAGTCATTTGAACTATGTTAAAAAAAAAAACAAGACAGTAAAGATTTCTGAAGAGAAATAAAGATTTTTTTTAGTAGGTCATATGAGTGTTACTTGGAATTCGATTCCATACCTGCTGACGACTACTAAGGTCCAGCTGCTTCCAAAACTGGAAGTCTAAACAAAGGTCACGCCAGTACTTGCAAACCAATGATGCAGAAAGGCAACGCTCATCCAGTGACAAATTGGAAAATATCTGTGAATAAAAAAACGGTACCATATAATATGTGCTAAACATTTTCAAGGCATAGGAAAATGTTTTTATTAGTTACAAAAAGTTAACTTTTTAAAAAGAAAACCTTTTTGAATAAAAGTGGCCATTACTGTAAGTCACTGTAAAAGATCGCCTTAAAGAGAAACCATGACATAGGAGCTAAAAATGGACTGATGTTATCGAGGGGAAGAGAACACACACATACTAACATTTGTGTTCATGTATATCTTTGTGTTTGCTTGTGTTTTTAAAAAAAATGAGTTGAAAGCATAAACCAAAAACTAATAATAAAAAAAAACTGTTTATATTTCTGGGAAAGGAAAGAAGACTAAAGAAGAAAGAGGGATTAACTTGAGAATATTCTGAAGTTTTACAGTTTGACCTTGGAGCCATGTGAACTTTTTATATGTGATTTAAGAAAAAAAGAAAAATAAACGTAAATCATAAGAAAGGTACTTTACCTTTATGGTATCTTTTCCAAAATATCCATAACCCAATCTAATACTAAGGAAAAAATACATACAAAATGTGGAACATTCTACACTGGATCAAAATTCCTCAAAAAATTCAAGGTCATGAAAAACAACAAAAAAAGACAGAAATTATCACAATCCAGAAGAGACTAAGAAAGAATGACAACTAATATAATCCAGTTAGATCCTGGGACAGAAAAGGACATTAATTGAAAAACTGGTGAAAACCACAAAAAGACTGGAGTTTAACTAACAGTAATTTACCAATGCTGGTTTCATAGTTTTAGCAAACGTACCACAGTGTCAGAAGAAAATAAAATTAGGGGAAGCAAACTGGTGTGAAAGGAAAATAAGTCTAGGACCCCAAAATCACTAAGCCAAAGACAAAAGTCAAGGTGGGAACTGCATCAGGTAAGCCTGTCTCCCATTTTATTCCTAAATAAGATAGCTACAAGGATTAAATATAAATAAATAAATAAAGCTACACACTTCCCTTACAATTTGCCCACAAGGAAATTCTCTGTAGACCTCAAGATCTTGACCCTAAAGCAGTTCTGTTGAATTTCACCCTGACCATGTAAATTGATAGCTTCTCTTCACAGATGTGGGACAAATGACAGACAGAACTCAGTCATCCCTCTGCTCACCTGAGACAAATGCATATATGATTGTTTCTTCTGCAGTACTGTCTATGTAAAAAGGCAGGTTCACTGAGTCAGACTAAGGCATAAATGATTATTCCTCTATCCTCCTCACATGTAAATTATGTATTTAGTGAAAGGCTGATAAAACACCTGAAAGAATGCAATCTTTTATCTTCTAACAACCTATAACCTGGAAGCCCTGACTTTGAGCCTGTCACGCCTTTCTGGACCGAACCAATGTATATCTTATGTCTCGTGTCTCCCTAAAATATACAAAACTAGGCTGTGCCCCAACCACCTTGGGCACACATTCTCAGGATTTCCTGAGGGCTGAATCACAGGCCACTGATCACTCATATGTGTCTCAGAGTAAATCTCTTCAAGTATTTTACAAAGTTTGACTGCTTTCATCAACACTGGATAAGGAACATAGGGGAAATCTCTATACTATCATTGCAATTTTTCTATAGATCTAGAAGTATTCCATGTAAAAATATCATACACTTTAAATATATACAATAAAATTATTCCAAAATAAAATCTATTCTAAAAAATAATTTTTAAAAGTTACATCACAAAAAGATGGTTAGGATCAGGTGAGGGCCAATACAAATCTTGGAAAATTAAAAGCTACATCAACAAATACCATGTGTGGGCCACACTGAGATCCAGAAATGAACCAACTCTAGGAAGATATTCTAAGACAAATAAAACTGAGCACAAATGATATTAATTTAAAGGATTATTAAATAATATTAAACACTGAAATAAATGTGAGCGATACATTTAAGAAAGATTAATAAAAACAAGGTAATTATTTACCCAATCATTCCAGAGGTCAGGGTTCAAGGTAAGAACTAACAATGGACAGGACACCACTGCACCACAGGACACAGGTACACTCATACTGGGACTATCTAGACACATGCACACCTTATACACAACCTAACGTACACAGCTTTGGGATGTGGGAGGAAACCAGAGTACCCAGAGAAAATACATGCAGGCATAGGCAAAATATGCTAACTCTACACAGACTGTGGCCTCAGCTAGAATTTTTTTTTTCTCATCAACATTATAACAAAATGATGTTGAACTAAATAAAGGCTATCATTCAAGGACTTGTTGTAATGCATAAATGATTTCAATCATAACTATGACCTAAAATGACTTACCTCTATATGGACAAAAGTTGTAGACATATAAGCTAGAATCTCTTTTATGTTTAAATCTTGAGCTTTGGGAAAATAACTGCTTGTTCCCTTCATAACCACTGTTTTTCCTCTAACAAGTCTAGTGAGAAGTATAGAATATCATAAAAGCGGCCAGGCACAGTGGCTCACGCCTGTAATCCCAGCACTTTGGGAGGCAGAAGCAGGCAAATCATAAGGTCAGGAGTTCAAGACCAGCCTGGCCAATATTGGTGAAAGCTTGTCTCTACTAAAAATACAAAAATTAGCTGGACGTGGTGGTGCACTCCTGTTGTCCTAGCTACTCGAGAGGCTGAGGCAGGAGAATCACTTGAACATGGGAGGCAGAGGTTGCAGTGAGCCAAGACTGTACCACTGCACTCCAGCCTGAGCAACAGAGCGAGACTCTATGTCAAAAAAAAAAAAAATCATAAAAATCACTAGCGAGTTTGTCTCCAATGCCAGCAAACATGTATTAAGCCCACTACAGCCTTTCACTTGCAGTTGTTACAACTAAAATAACTGGACAATATACTAAAAGCAATTACCTCAAAACTCTAAAAAGTTAGTAACAAATGGATTGTGAAGGGGTGGCAAAATTTGAAGAATGGCCAATAACAAGGATGAGTTTCCTGGTTTTTTTTTTTTCCTTTAATCCCCTAGCATGGAATTCAGGGTGGTCCCTGCACAGAAATGCACAGAGGTACAATCAACAAAAATTCAGAGAAAAAGCTATCTTTCTGGACAAAGGACCAGGAAAATGGGCCTCCACAAGACAGAGAATGTGAGAAGAATCCTCATTTTTGGTTTTCCTTTCTTCTCCTTTTCTCTTTTCTCCTTATTTGCTATGTCCCAAATGCTCTGTCAGTAGCAGACTCTAAAAGTAAACTCACCATTCTAGCCAAAAGAATTGGGGAAAAGAACTCTGTGATTCCACAAGTATGCAAGCAATTCCCACTACCTTTGCTTAATTTTATCATAAAAGCAGCCCCAGTCATGCAAAACTACACAGCAGCAGAGGTGGCTGTATCTCTGAGAGAAACTCCATCTTTCTAGCCAGATAACCAAATAAAGTTTTACTGGCACACAAAACATAAATGAATGTGTACAACTATGTGCCAACAAACATGATTTACAAAAACTGGCAGGGGATTTGGCCTGCAAAGGCCTAGTTTGCTGGCCTATTCACAGGAAAAATAGAAATGAAAAGAAACTGCCCATGAGGTAACCTAGACATTGGACTTACTAGACAAAGACAATCAACAATTTAAACACGCTCGAAGAGCTAAAGAAAACCGTGGACAAAGAACTAAAGGAAATCATGAGAACCAAATAGAAATGTTTAACCAAATGGAGAATATTAATAAAAAGTAGAAATTATGAAATAAATCTAATAAGAATTCTCAAACTAAATTATACATTTACTGACCTTTAAAAATTCACTACCGAGATTCAACAGATTAGAGCAAGCAGAAGTGTTATATAAATGAGCCAAAGATGATTTCTGTATATTGGTCCCTAGGTTATTTCTTCACTGCCGGATGAGAATCATTAGCTCAAGAACCCACTAGTACCAAACTCAAATTTTTATACATCCCACCATGCTGCTGAGTGATATCACCTAGACCAGTAAGCCTGCTCTCCAATTCTCCCGTCCCCACAGGGGTTGCCTTGCCCTCCTCCACTTCTGGATGGTGGTCTACCTTGCTATAAGCCTCTGCACAGCCTCACGCTGTAAAGGAATTTTCCTCTCATATAACACTGTCCAACTGCCACCCAATGAAGTTTGTGTGTCACCACCTCTTACAATCATATCTCTTTCTTGATAAGCATCAAAATCTGTTGAACCTCTCCAAGAAGAATCAGTAAACCTGAAGACAGGCCAATTGAAATTAGAGTGTGTGGACTGAAGGAAAATGAACAGAACCTAACATACCTGTGGAACACCATCAAACATACTAACATACATATAATTGGAGTCACAGAAGGAAGAAAGAATTCAAGAGGCCTAAGTATTTGAAGAAATAATCCTAAAACTTTCCAAATCTGATGAAAGACATGAATCTAGCTCATAAACTCAATGAATTCCAAGCAGGATAAATGCAAAAAGATCCACATTAAGATGTATCATAATTAAACTGTTGGAGACAAAAATCCAAGAAAGAACCCTGAAAGCAGCAAGAAAAATGCAACTCATAAAAAGGACATTTAATATGATTGATTGATTTTTCACTGGAAACTATGGAAGCCAGAAGGCAGTGGGATAACATATTTAAAATGCTGAAAGGAAACTGTTAACCAAGAATCCTCTATCTCGTAAAACAACCCTTTAAAAATAAAGGCAAAATTAAGATCTTTCCAGACAAACAATTGAGGAAGTTTGTCGCTGGTAGACTTCCTCTAAAAGAAATACTAAAAAGAGACCAACAGGCTGAAATGTAAGGGCATCAGACAGTGGCTTAAAATCACTTAAGAAATAAAGGACACCAGTAATGGTTGGTATTTACATAGGTAAATATAAAAGTGCATATTAATGTGTTTTTGGTTTGTAATGACTCTTCTTTCCTATATGATTTAAAAGACTACATAAAACAGTAATTATGAATCTATGTTGATTAGTACAAAATACATAAAGGTGTAACTTGTGACAATAACAATAAATATAGGAGCTAAGTTTTTGTTTACCACTGAAACCAAACTGGTATTAATTCAAACTAGATTGTTATATAATATAGTGTTAATTATAATCCGGAGGGCAAATACTAAGAAATACACATATAATTATTTATTATATTTTATTTATACATATATATATAATTCTCCTATATATAATCCTCACATTATATAAACATAAATATATAGATATATTCATATATATATAATTTAAAAAATTAAAAATCTATTTTTTAAATATACAAATATATAAATATATTTAAATATAGAGCTATATATATTCAA